>CAXIWQ010000153.1:0-57121 GCA_964036275.1 Litoditis marina
GATAACCGCGTTAATTTCTATTTTGTGGCTGTGCGCCACAGAATAGATTGTCGTATCAGGTTTTTGTAGCTGGGAACAACATACTTGATAGCCGTATCAACTTTTTTCTGTAGCTGCAAAGCAAACAGTCGATAACCGCGTTAATTCGTATTTTGTGGCTGTGTGCCACAGAATAGATAGTCGTATTAGGTTTTTGTAGCTGGGAGCAACATACTTGATAGCCGTATAAACTTTTTTCTGTAGCTGCACGGCAAAGAGTCAATAACCGCGTTAATTTGTCTTTTGTGGCTGTGCGCCACAGAATATAAAGTCGTATTAGGTTTTTGTAGCCATGAGCAACAGACTTGATAGCCGTATAAACTTTTTTCTGTAGCTGCAAGGCAAAGAGTCAATAACCGCGTTAATTCGTCTTTTGTGGCTGTGCGCCACAGAATATATAGTCGTATTAGGTTTTTGTAGCTGCGAGCAACAGATTTGATAGCCGTATAAACTTTTTTCTGTAGCTGCAAGGCAAAGAGGTAATAACCGCGTAAATTTGTCTTTTGTGGCTGTGCGCCACAGAATATAAAGTCGTATTAAGTTTTTGTAGCCATGAGCAACAGACTTGATAGCCGTATAAACTTTTTTCTGTAGCTGCAAGGCAAAGAGTCAATAACCGCGTTAATTCGTCTTTTGTGGCTGTGCGCCACAGAATATATAGTCGTATTAGGTTTTTGTAGCTGCGAGCAACAGATTTGATAGCCGTATAAACTTTTTTCTGTAGCTGCAAGGCAAAGAGGTAATAACCGCGTAAATTTGTCTTTTGTGGCTGTGCGCCACAGAATATAAAGTCGTATTAAGTTTTTGTAGCCATGAGCAACAGACTTGATAGCCGTATAAACTTTTTTCTGTAGCTGCAAGGCAAAGAGTCGATAACCGCGTTAATTCGTATTTTGTGGCTGTGTGCCACAGAATAGATAGTTGTTATGGGTTTTTCTAGCTGGGAGCAACATACTTGATAGCCGTATAAACTTTTTTCTGTAGCTGCAAGGCAAAGAGTCAATAACCGCGTTAATTTGTCTTTTGTGGCTGTGCGCCACAGAATAAAAAGTCGTATTAGGTTTTTGTAGCCATGAGCAACTTGATAGCCGTATGAATAGATTTTACAGAATAGATTGTCGTATTAGGTTTTTGTAGCTGGGAGCAACATATTTGATAGCCGTATGAACTGTTCTCTGTAGCTGCAAGGCAAAGAGTCGATAACCGCGTTAATTTCTATTTTGTGGCTGTGCGCCACAGAATAGATTGTCGTATCAGGTTTTTGTAGCTGGGAACAACATACTTGATAGCCGTATCAACTTTTTTCTGTAGCTGCAAAGCAAACAGTCGATAACCGCGTTAATTCGTATTTTGTGGCTGTGTGCCACAGAATAGATAGTCGTATTAGGTTTTTGTAGCTGGGAGCAACATACTTGACAGCCGTATAAACTTTTTTCTGTAGCTGCACGGCAAAGAGTCAATAACCGCGTAAATTTGTCTTTTGTGGCTGTGCGCCACAGAATATAAAGTCGTATTAGGTTTTTGTAGCTGGGAGCAACAGACTTGATAGCCGTATAAACTTTTTTCTGTAGCTGCAAGGCAAAGAGGTAATAACCGCGTTAATTTGTCTTTTGTGTCTGTGCGCCACAGAATATACAGTCGTATTAGGTTTTTGTAGCTGGGAGCAACAGATTTGATAGCCGTATGAAATGTTCTCTGTAACTGCAAGGCAAAGAGTCAATAACCGCGTTAATTCGTCTTTTGTGGCTGTGCGCCACAGAATATATAGTCGTATTAGGTTTTTGTAGCCATGAGCAACAGACTTGATAGCCGTATAAACTTTTTTCTGTAACTGCAAGCCAACAAGTCGATAACCGCGATAATTCGTATTTTGTGGCTGTGCGCCACAGAATAGATTGTCGTATTAGGTTTTTGTAGCTGCGAGCAACAGATTTGATAGCCGTATAAACTTTTTTCTGTAGCTGCAAGGCAAAGAGGTAATAACCGCGTTAATTTGTCTTTTGTGGCTGTGCGGCACAGAATATAAAGTCGTATTAGGTTTTTGTAGCCATGAGCAACAGACTTGATAGCCGTATAAACTTTTTTCTGTAGCTGCAAGGCAAAGAGTCGATAACCGCGTTAATTCGTATTTTGTGGCTGTGTGCCACAGAATAGATAGTTGTTATGGGTTTTTCTAGCTGGGAGCAACATACTTGATAGCCGTATAAACTTTTTTCTGTAGCTGCAAGGCAAAGAGTCAATAACCGCGTTAATTTGTCTTTTGTGGCTGTGCGCCACAGAATATAAAGTCGTATTAGGTTTTTGTAGCCATGAGCAACTTGATAGCCGTATGAATAGATTTTACAGAATAGATTGTCGTATTAGGTTTTTGTAGCTGGGAGCAACATATTTGATAGCCGTATGAACTGTTCTCTGTAGCTGCAAGGCAAAGAGTCGATAACCGCGTTAATTTGTATTTTGTGGCTGTGCGCCACAGAATAGATTGTCGTATCAGGTTTTTGTAGCTGGGAACAACATACTTGATAGCCGTATCAACTTTTTTCTGTAGCTGCAAAGCAAACAGTCGATAACCGCGTTAATTCGTATTTTGTGGCTGTGTGCCACAGAATAGATAGTCGTATTAGGTTTTTGTAGCTGGGAGCAACATACTTGACAGCCGTATAAACTTTTTTTCTGTAGCTGCACGGCAAAGAGTCAATAACCGCGTAAATTTGTCTTTTGTGGCTGTGCGCCACAGAATATAAAGTCGTATTAGGTTTTTGTAGCTGGGAGCAACAGACTTGATAGCCGTATAAACTTTTTTCTGTAGCTGCAAGGCAAAGAGGTAATAACCGCGTTAATTTGTCTTTTGTGTCTGTGCGCCACAGAATATACAGTCGTATTAGGTTTTTGTAGCTGGGAGCAACAGATTTGATAGCCGTATGAAATGTTCTCTGTAACTGCAAGGCAAAGAGTTAATAACCGCGTTAATTTGTATTTTGTGGCTGTGCGCCACAGAATATAAAGTCGTATTAGGTTTTTGTAGCCATGAGCAACAGACTTGATAGCCGTATAAACTTTTTTCTGTAGCTGCAAGGCAAAGAGTCGATAACCGCGTTAATTCGTATTTTGTGGCTGTGTGCCACAGAATAGATAGTTGTATTGGGTTTTTCTAGCTGGGAGCAACATACTTGACAGCCGTATAAACTTTTTTTCTGTAGCTGCACGGCAAAGAGTCAATAACCGCGTAAATTTGTCTTTTGTGGCTGTGCGCCACAGAATATGAAGTCGTATTAGGTTTTTGTAGCTGGGAGCAACAGACTTGATAGCCGTATAAACTTTTTTCTGTAGCTGCAAGGCAAAGAGGTAATAACCGCGTTAATTTGTCTTTTGTGTCTGTGCGCCACAGAATATACAGTCGTATTAGGTTTTTGTAGCTGGGAGCAACAGATTTGATAGCCGTATGAAATGTTCTCTGTAACTGCAAGGCAAAGAGTCAATAACCGCGTTAATTTGTATTTTGTGGATGTGCGCCACAGAATATAAAGTCGTAATATGTTTTTGTAGTTGGGAGCAACAGACTTGATAGCCGTGTCAACTTTTTTCTGTAGCTGCAAAGAAAACAGTCGATAACCGCGTTAATTCGTATTTTGTGGCTGTGTGCCACAGAATATAAAGTCGTATTAGGTTTTTGTAGCCATGAGCAACAGACTTGATAGCCGTATAAACTTTTTTCTGTAGCTGCAAGGCAAAGAGTCGATAACCGCGTTAATTCGTATTTTGTGGCTGTGTGCCACAGAATAGATAGTTGTATTGGGTTTTTCTAGCTGGGAGCAACATACTTGACAGCCGTATAAACTTTTTTTCTGTAGCTGCACGGCAAAGAGTCAATAACCGCGTAAATTTGTCTTTTGTGGCTGTGCGCCACAGAATATGAAGTCGTATTAGGTTTTTGTAGCTGGGAGCAACAGACTTGATAGCCGTATAAACTTTTTTCTGTAGCTGCAAGGCAAAGAGGTAATAACCGCGTTAATTTGTCTTTTGTGTCTGTGCGCCACAGAATATACAGTCGTATTAGGTTTTTGTAGCTGGGAGCAACAGATTTGATAGCCGTATGAAATGTTCTCTGTAACTGCAAGGCAAAGAGTCAATAACCGCGTTAATTTGTATTTTGTGGATGTGCGCCACAGAATATAAAGTCGTAATATGTTTTTGTAGCTGGGAGCAACAGACTTGATAGCCGTATGATTTTGTTTTGTAGCTGCAAGTCAAAATGTCAATAACCGCGTTAATTCGTTTTTGTGGCTGTGCGCCACAGAATAGATTGTCGTATTAGGTTTTTGTAGCTGGGAGCAACAGACTTGATAGCCGCATAAACTTTGTTTCTGTAGCTGCAAGGCAAAGAGTCAATAACCGCGTTAATTCGTCTTTTGTGGCTGTGCGCCACAGAATATATAGTCGTATTAGGTTTTTGTAGCTGGGAGCAACAGACTTGATAGCCGTATTACCTATCTCTGTAACTGCAAGCCAACAAGTCGATAACCGCGATAATTCGTATTTTGTGGCTGTGCGCCACAGAATAGATTGTCGTATTAGGTTTTTGTAGCTGGGAGCAACAGATTCGATAGCCGTATGAACTTTTCTCTGTAGCTGCAAGGCAAAGAGTCGATAACCGCGTTTATTCGTATTTTGTGGCTGTGCGCCACAGAATAGATTGTCTTATCAGGTTTTTGTAGCTGGGAACAACAGACTTGATAGCCGTATTAACTTTTTTCTGTAGCTGCAAAGCAAACAGTCGATAACCGCGTTAATTCGTATTTTGTGGCTGTGCGCCACAGAATAGATAGTCGTATTAGGTTTTTGTAGCTGGGAGCAACATACTTGATAGCCGTATAAACTTTTTTCTGTAGCTGCACGGCAAAGAGTCAATAACCGCGATAATTTGTCTTTTGTGGCTGTGCGCCACAGGATATAAAGTCGTATTAGGTTTTTGTAGCTGGGAGCAACAGACTTGATAGCCGTATAAACTGTTTTCTGTAGCTGCAAGGCAAAGAGGTAATAACCGCTTTAATTTGTCTTTTGTGGCTGTGCGCCACAGAATATAAAGTCGTATTAGGTTTTTGTAGCCATGAGCAACAGACTTGATAGCCGTATAAACTTTTTCTGTAGCTGCAAGGCAAAGAGTCGATAACCGCGTTAATTCGTATTTTGTGGCTGTGTGCCACAGAATAGATAGTTGTATTGGGTTTTTCTAGCTGGGAGCAACATACTTGATAGTCGTATGAACTGTTCTCTGTAGCTGCAAGGCAAAGAAACCGCGTTAATTTGTCTTTTGTGGCTGTGCGCCACAGAATATAAAGTCGTATTAGGTTTTTGTAGCTGGGAGCAACAGACTTGATAGCCGTATAAACTTTTTTCTGTAGCTGCAAGGCAAAGAGTCGATAACCGCGTTAATTCTTATTTTGTGGCTGTGTGCCACAGAATAGATAGTTGTAATGGGTTTTTCTAGCTGGGAGCAACATACTTGATAGCCGTATAAACTTTTTTCTGTAGCTGCAAGGCAAAGAGTCAATAACCGCGTTAATTTGTCTTTTGTGGCTGTGTGCCACAGAATATAAAGTCGTATTAGGTTTTTGTAGCCATGAGCAACTTGATAGCCGTATGAATAGATTTTACAGAATAGATTGTCGTATTAGGTTTTTGTAGCTGGGAGCAACATACTTGATAGCCGTATAAACTTTTTTCTGTAGCTGCACGGCAAAGAGTCAATAACCGCGATAATTTGTCTTTTGTGGCTGTGCGCCACAGGATATAAAGTCGTATTAGGTTTTTGTAGCTGGGAGCAACAGACTTGATAGCCGTATAAACTGTTTTCTGTAGCTGCAAGGCAAAGAGGTAATAACCGCTTTAATTTGTCTTTTGTGGCTGTGCGCCACAGAATATAAAGTCGTATTAGGTTTTTGTAGCCATGAGCAACAGACTTGATAGCCGTATAAACTTTTTTCTGTAGCTGCAAGGCAAAGAGTCGATAACCGCGTTAATTCGTATTTTGTGGCTGTGTGCCACAGAATAGATAGTTGTATTGGGTTTTTCTAGCTGGGAGCAACATACTTGATAGTCGTATGAACTGTTCTCTGTAGCTGCAAGGCAAAGAGTCAATAACCGCGTTAATTTGTCTTTTGTGGCTGTGCGCCACAGAATATAAAGTCGTATTAGGTTTTTGTAGCTGGGAGCAACAGACTTGATAGCCGTATAAACTTTTTTCTGTAGCTGCAAGGCAAAGAGTCGATAACCGCGTTAATTCGTATTTTGTGGCTGTGTGCCACAGAATAGATAGTTGTAATGGGTTTTTCTAGCTGGGAGCAACATACTTGATAGCCGTATAAACTTTTTTCTGTAGCTGCAAGGCAAAGAGTCAATAACCGCGTTAATTTGTCTTTTGTGGCTGTGCGCCACAGAATATAAAGTCGTATTAGGTTTTTGTAGCCATGAGCAACAGACTTGATAGCCGTATAAACTTTTTTCTGTAGCTGCAAGGCAAAGAGTCGATAACCGCGTTAATTCGTATTTTGTGGCTGTGTGCCACAGAATAGATAGTTGTATTGGGTTTTTCTAGCTGGGAGCAACATACTTGATAGTCGTATGAACTGTTCTCTGTAGCTGCAAGGCAAAGAGTCAATAACCGCGTTAATTTGTCTTTTGTGGCTGTGCGCCACAGAATATAAAGTCGTATTAGGTTTTTGTAGCTGGGAGCAACAGACTTGATAGCCGTATAAACTTTTTTCTGTAGCTGCAAGGCAAAGAGTCGATAACCGCGTTAATTCGTATTTTGTGGCTGTGTGCCACAGAATAGATAGTTGTAATGGGTTTTTCTAGCTGGGAGCAACATACTTGATAGCCGTATAAACTTTTTTCTGTAGCTGCAAGGCAAAGAGTCAATAACCGCGTTAATTTGTCTTTTGTGGCTGTGCGCCACAGAATATAAAGTCGTATTAGGTTTTTGTAGCCATGAGCAACTTGATAGCCGTATGAATAGATTTTACAGAATAGATTGTCGTATTAGGTTTTTGTAGCTGGGAGCAACATATTTGATAGCCGTATGAACTGTTCTCTGTAGCTGCAAGGCAAAGAGTCGATAACCGCGTTAATTTGTATTTTGTGGCTGTGCGCCACAGAATAGATTGTCGTATCAGGTTTTTGTAGCTGGGAACAACATACTTGATAGCCGTATCAACTTTTTTCTGTAGCTGCAAAGCAAACAGCCGATAACCGCGTTAATTCGTATTTTGTGGCTGTGTGCCACAGAATAGATAGTCGTATTAGGTTTTTGTAGCTGGGAGCAACATACTTGACAGCCGTAGAAACTTTTTTTCTGTAGCTGCACGGCAAAGAGTCAATAACCGCGTAAATGTGTCTTTTGTGGCTGTGCGCCACAGAATATAAAGTCGTATTAGGTTTTTGTAGCTGGGAGCAACAGACTTGATAGCCGTATAAACTTTTTTCTGTAGCTGCAAGGCGAAGAGGTAATAACCGCGTTAATTTGTCTTTTGTGTCTGTGCGCCACAGAATATACAGTCGTATTAGGTTTTTGTAGCTGGGAGCAACAGATTTGATAGCCGTATGAAATGTTCTCTGTAACTGCAAGGCAAAGAGTCAATAACCGCGTTAATTTGTATTTTGTGGCTGTGCGCCACAGAATATAAAGCCGTAATATGTTTTTGTAGTTGGGAGCAACAGACTTGATAGCCGTATGATTTTTTTTTGTAGCTGCAAGTCAAAATGTCAATAACCGCGTTAATTCGTTTTTGTGGCTGTGCGCCACAGAATAGATTGTCGTATTAGGTTTTTGTAGCTGGGAGCAACAGACTTGATAGCCGCATAAACTTTGTTTCTGTAGCTGCAAGGCAAAGAGTCAATAACCGCGTTAATTCGTCTTTTGTGGCTGTGCGCCACAGAATATATAGTCGTATTAGGTTTTTGTAGCTGGGAGCAACAGACTTGATAGCCGTATGAACTTATCTCTGTAACTGCAAGCCAACAAGTCGATAACCGCGATAATTCGTATTTTGTGGCTGTGCGCCACAGAATATATTGTCGTATTAGGTTTTTGTAGCTGGGAGCAACATATTTGATAGCCGTATGAACTGTTCTCTGTAGCTGCAAGGCAAAGACTCGATAACCGCGTTTATTCGTATTTTGTGGCTGTGCGCCACAGAATAGATAGTCGTATTAGGTTTTTGTAGCTGGGAGCAACATACTTGATAGCCGTATAAACTTTGTTCTGTATCTGCACGGCAAAGAGTCAATAACCGCGTTAATTTGTCTTTTGTGGCTGTGCGCCACAGGATATAAAGTCGTATTAGGTTTTTGTAGCTGGGAGCAACAGACTTGATAGCCGTATAAACTTTTTTTCTGTAGCTGCAAGGCAAAGAGGTAATAACCGCTTTAATTTGTCTTTTGTGGCTGTGCGCCACAGAATATAAAGTCGTATTAGGTTTTTGTAGCCATGAGCAACAGACTTGATAGCCGTATAAACTTTTTTCCGTAGCTGCAAGGCAAAGAGTCGATAACCGCGTTAATTCGTATTTTGTGGCTGTGTGCCACAGAATAGATAGTTGTATTGGGTTTTTCTAGCTGGGAGCAACATACTTGATAGTCGTATAAACTTTTTTCTGTAGCTGCAAGGCAAAGAGTCAATAACCGCGTTAGTTTGTCTTTTGTGGCTGTGCGCCACAGAATATAAAGTCGTATTAGGTTTTTTTAGCCATGAGCAACTTGATAGCCGTATTAACTGTTCTCTGTAGCTGCAAAGCAAACAGTCGATAACCGCGTTAATTCGTATTTTGTGGCTGTGCGCCACAGAATATAAAGTCGTATTAGGTTTTTTTAGCCATGAGCAACTTGATAGCCGTATTAACTGTTCTCTGTAGCTGCAAAGCAAACAGTCGATAACCGCGTTAATTCGTATTTTGTGGCTGTGCGCCACAGAATAGATTGTCGTATTAGGTTTTTGTAGCTGGGAGCAACATATTTGATAGCCGTATGAACTGTTCTCTGTAGCTGCAAGGCAAAGAATCAATAACCGCGTTAATTTGTCTTTTGTGGCTGTGCGCCACAGAATATAAAGTCGTATTAGGTTTTTGTAGCTGGGAGCAACAGACTTGATAGCCGTATAAACTTTTTTCTGTAGCTGCAAGGCAAAGAGATAATAACCGCGTTAATTGGTCTTTTGTGGCTGTGCGCCACAGAATATAAAGTCGTATTAGGTTTTTGTATCTGGGAGCAACATACTTGATAGCCGTATAAATTTTTTTCTGTAGCTGCACGGCAAAGAGTCAATAACCGCGTTAATTTGTCTTTTGTGGCTGTGCGCCACAGAATATAAAGTCGTATTAGGTTTTTGTAGCTGGGAGCAACAGACTTGATAGCCGTATAAACTTTTTTCTGTAGCTGCAAGGCAAAGAGGTGATAACCGCGTTAATTTGTCTTTTGTGGCTGTGCGCCACAGAATATAAAGTCGTATTAGGTTTTTGTAGCCATGAGCAACAGACTTGATAGCCGTATAAACTTTTTTCTGTAGCTGCAAGGCAAAGAGTCGATAACCGCGTTAATTCGTATTTTGTGGCTGTGTGCCACAGAATAGGTAGTTGTATTGGGTTTTTCTAGCTGGGAGCAACATACTTGATAGCCGTATAAACTTTTTTCTGTAGCTGCAAGGCAAAGAGGTAATAACCGCGTTAATTTGTCTTTTGTGGCTGTGCGCCACAGAATATAAAGTCGTATTAGGTTTTTGTAGCTGGGAGCAACAGACTTGATAGCCGTATAAACTTTTTTCTGTAGCTGCAAGGCAAAGAGGTAATAACCGCGTTAATTTGTCTTTTGTGGCTGTGCGCCACAGAATATAAAGTCGTATTAGGTTTTTGTAGCCATGAGCAACAGACTTGATAGCCGTATAAACTTTTTTCTGTAGCTGCAAGGCAAAGAGTCGATAACCGCGTTAATTTGTATTTTGTGGCTGTGTGCCACAGAATAGATAGTTGTATTGGGTTTTTCTAGCTGGGAGCAACATACTTGATAGCCGTATAAATTTTGTTCTGTAGCTGCAAGGCAAAGAGTCAATAACCGCGTTAATCTGTCTTTTGTGGCTGTGCGCCACATAATATAAAGTCGTATTAGGTTTTTGTAGCCATGAGCAACTTGATAGCCGTATGAATAGATTTTACAGAATAGATTGTCGTATTAGGTTTTTGTAGCTGGGAGCAACATGCAACATTAACGCGGTTGTCGACTTTTCGGCTTGCAGTTACAGAAAAAAAAATCACACGGCTATCAAGTCGGTTGCTCACAACTACAAAAACCTAATACGACTGTATATCCTGTGGCGCACAGCCACAAAAGACAGTTTAACGCTGTTATTGACTCTTTGCCTTGCAGCTACAGAAAAAAATTTATACGGCTATCAAGTCTGTTGCTACCAGCTACAAAAACTTAATACGACTATCTTTTCTGTGGTGCACAACCACAAAATACGAATTAACGCGGTTATCGACTCTTTGCCTTGCAGCTACAGGAAAGAGTTTATACGGCTATCAAGTCTGTTGCTCCCAGCTACAAAAACCTAATACGACAATCTTTTCTGTGGTGCACAAGCAGAAAATACGAATTAACGCGGTTATTGACTATGTGGCTTGCATTTACAGAGAACAGTTCATACGGCTATCACGTCTGTTGCTCCCAGCTACAAAAACCTAATACGACTTTATATTCTGTGGCGCACAGCCACAAAAGACAAATTAACGCGGTTATCGACTCTTTGGCTTGCAGCTACAGAAAAAAGCTTATACGGCTATCAAGTCTGTTGCTCCCAGCTACAAAAACCTAATACGACTTTATATTCTGTGGCGCACAGCCACAAAAGACAAATTAACGCGGTTATTGACTCTTTGCCTTGCAGCTACAGGAAAAAGTTCATACGGCTATCAAGTCTGTTGCTCCCAGCTACAAGAACCTGATACGACTATATATTCTGTGGCGCACAGCCACGAAATACAAATTAACGCGGTTATCGACTTTTCGGCTTGCAGTTACAGAAAAAAAAAATCACACGGCTATCAAGTCTGTTGCTCACAACTACAAAAACCTAATACGACTGTACATCCTGTGGCGCACAGCCACAAAAGACAGTTTAACGCGGTTATTGACTCTTTGCCTTGCAGCTACAGAAAAAAAATTATACGGCTATCAAGTCTGTTGCTACCAGCTACAAAAACTTAATACGACTATCTTTTCTGTGGTGCACAACCACAAAATACGAATTAACGCGGTTATTGACTCTTTGCCTTGCAGCTACAGAAAAAAGTTTATACGGCTATCAAGTCTGTTGCTCCCAGCTACAAAAACCTAATACGACAATCTTTTCTGTGGTGCACAAGCAGAAAATACGAATTAACACGGTTATTGACTATGTGGCTTGCATTTACAGAGAACAGTCCATACGGCTATCACGTCTGTTGCTCCCAGCTACAAAAACCTAATACGACTTTATATTCTGTGGCGCACAGCCACAAAAGACAAATTAACGCGGTTATCGACTCTTTGGCTTGCAGTTACAGAGAAAAGTTCATACGGCTATCCAGTCTGTTGCTCCCAGCTACAAAGACCTAACACGACTATCTATTTTGTGGCGCACAGCAACAAAAGACGAATTAACGCGGTTATTGACTCTTTGCCTTGCAGCTACAGAAAAAAATTTATACGGCTATCAAGTATGTTGCTCCCAGCTAGAAAAACCCAATACAACTATCTATTCTGTGGCACACAGCCACAAAATACGAATTAACGCGGTTATCGACTCTTTGCCTTGCAGCTACAGAAAAAAAATTATACGGCTATCAAGTCTGTTGCTACCAGCTACAAAAACTTAATACGACTATCTTTTCTGTGGTGCACAACCACAAAATACGAATTAACGCGGTTATTGACTCTTTGCCTTGCAGCTACAGGAAAAAGTTTATACGGCTATCAAGTCTGTTGCTTCCAGCTACAAAAACCTAATACGACAATCTTTCCTGTGGTGCACAAGCAGAAAATACGAATTAACGCGGTTATTGACTCTGTGGCTTGCATTTACAGAGAACAGTCCATACGGCTATCACGTCTGTTGCTCCCAGCTACAAAAACCTAATACGACTTTATATTCTGTGGCGCACAGCCACAAAAGACAAATTAACGCGGTTATCGACTCTTTGGCTTGCAGTTACAGAGAAAAGTTCATACGGCTATCCAGTCTGTTGCTCCCAGCTACAAAGACCTAACACGACTATCTATTTTGTGGCGCACAGCAACAAAAGACGAATTAACGCGGTTATTGACTCTTTGCCTTGCAGCTACAGAAAAAAATTTATACGGCTATCAAGTATGTTGCTCCCAGCTAGAAAAACCCAATACAACTATCTATTCTGTGGCACACAGCCACAAAATACGAATTAACGCGGTTATCGACTCTTTGCCTTGCAGCTACAGAAAAAAGTTTATACGGCTATCAAGTCTGTTGCTCATGGCTACAAAAACCTAATACGACTTTATATTCTGTGGCGCACAGCCACAAAAGACAAATTAACGCGGTTATTACCTCTTTGCCTTGCAGCTACAGAAAAAAGTTTATACGGCTATCAAGTCTGTTGCTCCCAGCTACAAAAACCTAATACGACTTTATATTCTGTGGCGCACAGCCACAAAAGACAAATTAACGCGGTTATTGACTCTTTGCCGTGCAGCTACAGAAAAAAGTTTATACGGCTATCAAGTATGTTGCTCCCAGATACAAAAACCTGATACGACTTTATATTCTGTGGCGCACAGCCACAAAAGACAAATTAACGCGGTTATTATCTCTTTGCCTTGCAGCTACAGAAAAAAGTTTATACGGCTATCAAGTCTGTTGCTCCCAGCTACAAAAACCTAATACGACTATATATTTTGTGGCGCACAGCCACGAAATACGAATTAACGCGGTTATTGACTCTTTGCCTTGCAGCTACAGAAAAAAATTTATACGGCTATCAAGTATGTTGCTCCCAGCTAGAAAAACCCAATACAACTATCTATTCTGTGGCACACAGCCACAAAATACGAATTAACGCGGTTATCGACTCTTTGCCTTGCAGCTACAGAAAAAAGTTTATACGGCTATCAAGTCTGTTGCT
This sequence comes from Litoditis marina, assembly GCA_964036275.1. Lineage (NCBI taxonomy): Eukaryota > Metazoa > Nematoda > Chromadorea > Rhabditida > Rhabditidae > Litoditis > Litoditis marina. Next base: position 13,224 of record CAXIWQ010000153.1, read on the forward strand.
CATGGCTACAAAAACCTAATACGACTTTATATTCTGTGGCGCACAGCCACAAAAGACAAATTAACGCGGTTATTACCTCTTTGCCTTGCAGCTACAGAAAAAAGTTTATACGGCTATCAAGTCTGTTGCTCCCAGCTACAAAAACCTAATACGACTTTATATTCTGTGGCGCACAGCCACAAAAGACAAATTAACGCGGTTATTGACTCTTTGCCGTGCAGCTACAGAAAAAAGTTTATACGGCTATCAAGTATGTTGCTCCCAGATACAAAAACCTGATACGACTTTATATTCTGTGGCGCACAGCCACAAAAGACAAATTAACGCGGTTATTATCTCTTTGCCTTGCAGCTACAGAAAAAAAATTATACGGCTATCAAGTCTGTTGCTACCAGCTACAAAAACTTAATACGACTATCTTTTCTGTGGTGCACAACCACAAAATACGAATTAACGCGGTTATTGACTCTTTGCCTTGCAGCTACAGGAAAAAGTTTATACGGCTATCAAGTCTGTTGCTTCCAGCTACAAAAACCTAATACGACAATCTTTCCTGTGGTGCACAAGCAGAAAATACGAATTAACGCGGTTATTGACTCTGTGGCTTGCATTTACAGAGAACAGTCCATACGGCTATCACGTCTGTTGCTCCCAGCTACAAAAACCTAATACGACTTTATATTCTGTGGCGCACAGCCACAAAAGACAAATTAACGCGGTTATCGACTCTTTGGCTTGCAGTTACAGAGAAAAGTTCATACGGCTATCCAGTCTGTTGCTCCCAGCTACAAAGACCTAACACGACTATCTATTTTGTGGCGCACAGCAACAAAAGACGAATTAACGCGGTTATTGACTCTTTGCCTTGCAGCTACAGAAAAAAATTTATACGGCTATCAAGTATGTTGCTCCCAGCTAGAAAAACCCAATACAACTATCTATTCTGTGGCACACAGCCACAAAATACGAATTAACGCGGTTATCGACTCTTTGCCTTGCAGCTACAGAAAAAAGTTTATACGGCTATCAAGTCTGTTGCTCATGGCTACAAAAACCTAATACGACTTTATATTCTGTGGCGCACAGCCACAAAAGACAAATTAACGCGGTTATTACCTCTTTGCCTTGCAGCTACAGAAAAAAGTTTATACGGCTATCAAGTCTGTTGCTCATGGCTACAAAAACCTGATACGACTTTATATTCTGTGGCGCACAGCCACAAAAGACAAATTAACGCGGTTATTATCTCTTTGCCTTGCAGCTACAGAAAAAAGTTTATACGGCTATCACGTCTGTTGCTCCCAGCTACAAAAACCTAATACGACTTTATATTCTGTGGCGCACAGCCACAAAAGACAAATTAACGCGGTTATCGACTCTTTGGCTTGCAGTTACAGAGAAAAGTTCATACGGCTATCCAGTCTGTTGCTCCCAGCTACAAAGACCTAACACGACTATCTATTTTGTGGCGCACAGCAACAAAAGACGAATTAACGCGGTTATTGACTCTTTGCCTTGCAGCTACAGAAAAAAATTTTATACGGCTATCAAGTATGTTGCTCCCAGCTAGAAAAACCCAATACAACTATCTATTCTGTGGCACACAGCCACAAAATACGAATTAACGCGGTTATCGACTCTTTGCCTTGCAGCTACAGAAAAAAGTTTATACGGCTATCAAGTCTGTTGCTCATGGCTACAAAAACCTAATACGACTTTATATTCTGTGGCGCACAGCCACAAAAGACAAATTAACGCGGTTATTACCTCTTTGCCTTGCAGCTACAGAAAAAAGTTTATACGGCTATCAAGTCTGTTGCTCCAGCTACAAAAACCTAATACGACTTTATATTCTGTGACGCACAGCCACAAAAGACAAATTAACGCGGTTATTGACTCTTTGCCGTGCAGCTACAGAAAAAAGTTTATACGGCTATCAAGTATGTTGCTCCCAGATACAAAAACCTGATACGACTTTATATTCTGTGGCGCACAGCCACAAAAGACAAATTAACGCGGTTATTATCTCTTTGCCTTGCAGCTACAGAAAAAAGTTTATACGGCTATCAAGTCTGTTGCTCCCAGCTACAAAAACCTAATACGACTATATATTTTGTGGCGCACAGCCACGAAATACGAATTAACGCGGTTATTGACTCTTTGCCTTGCAGCTACAGAAAAAAATTTATACGGCTATCAAGTATGTTGCTCCCAGCTAGAAAAACCCAATACAACTATCTATTCTGTGGCACACAGCCACAAAATACGAATTAACGCGGTTATCGACTCTTTGCCTTGCAGCTACAGAAAAAAGTTTATACGGCTATCAAGTCTGTTGCTCATGGCTACAAAAACTAATACGACTTTATATTCTGTGGCGCACAGCCACAAAAGACAAATTAAAGCGGTTATTACCTCTTTGCCTTGCAGCTACAGAAAAAAGTTTATACGGCTATCAAGTCTGTTGCTCATGGCTACAAAAACCTAATACGACTTTATATTCTGTGGCGCACAGCCACAAAAGACAAATTAACGCGGTTATTACCTCTTTGCCTTGCAGCTACAGAAAAAAGTTTATACGGCTATCAAGTCTGTTGCTCCCAGCTACAAAAACCTAATACGACTTTATATTCTGTGACGCACAGCCACAAAAGACAAATTAACGCGGTTATTGACTCTTTGCCGTGCAGCTACAGAAAAAAGTTATACGGCTATCAAGTATGTTGCTCCCAGATACAAAAACCTGATACGACTTTATATTCTGTGGCGCACAGCCACAAAAGACAAATTAACGCGGTTATCGACTCTTTGGCTTGCAGTTACAGAGAAAAGTTCATACGGCTATCCAGTCTGTTGCTCCCAGCTACAAAGACCTAACACGACTATCTATTTTGTGGCGCACAGCAACAAAAGACGAATTAACGCGGTTATTGACTCTTTGCCTTGCAGCTACAGAAAAAAAATTTATACGGCTATCAAATATGTTGCTCCCAGCTAGAAAAACCCAATACAACTATCTATTCTGTGGCACACAGCCACAAAATACGAATTAACGCGGTTATCGGACTCTTTGCCTTGCAGCTACAGAAAAAAGTTTATACGGCTATCAAGTCTGTTGCTCATGGCTACAAAAACCTAATACGACTTTATATTCTGTGGCGCACAGCCACAAAAGACAAATTAACGCGGTTATTACCTCTTTGCCTTGCAGCTACAGAAAAAAGTTTATACGGCTATCAAGTCTGTTGCTCATGGCTACAAAAACCTGATACGACTTTATATTCTGTGGCGCACAGCCACAAAAGACAAATTAACGCGGTTATTATCTCTTTGCCTTGCAGCTACAGAAAAAAGTTTATACGGCTATCACGTCTGTTGCTCCCAGCTACAAAAACCTAATACGACTTTATATTCTGTGGCGCACAGCCACAAAAGACAAATTAACGCGGTTATCGACTCTTTGGCTTGCAGTTACAGAGAAAAGTTCATACGGCTATCCAGTCTGTTGCTCCCAGCTACAAAGACCTAACACGACTATCTATTTTGTGGCGCACAGCAACAAAAGACGAATTAACGCGGTTATTGACTCTTTGCCTTGCAGCTACAGAAAAAAATTTATACGGCTATCAAGTATGTTGCTCCCAGCTAGAAAAACCCAATACAACTATCTATTCTGTGGCACACAGCCACAAAATACGAATTAACGCGGTTATCGACTCTTTGCCTTGCAGCTACAGAAAAAAGTTTATACGGCTATCAAGTCTGTTGCTCATGGCTACAAAAACCTAATACGACTTTATATTCTGTGGCGCACAGCCACAAAAGACAAATTAACGCGGTTATTACCTCTTTGCCTTGCAGCTACAGAAAAAAGTTTATACGGCTATCAAGTATGTTGCTCCCAGATACAAAAACCTGATACGACTTTATATTCTGTGGCGCACAGCCACAAAAGACAAATTAACGCGGTTATCGACTCTTTGGCTTGCAGTTACAGAGAAAAGTTCATACGGCTATCCAGTCTGTTGCTCCCAGCTACAAAGACCTAACACGACTATCTATTTTGTGGCGCACAGCAACAAAAGACGAATTAACGCGGTTATTGACTCTTTGCCTTGCAGCTACAGAAAAAAAATTTATACGGCTATCAAATATGTTGCTCCCAGCTAGAAAAACCCAATACAACTATCTATTCTGTGGCACACAGCCACAAAATACGAATTAACGCGGTTATCGACTCTTTGCCTTGCAGCTACAGAAAAAAGTTTATACGGCTATCAAGTCTGTTGCTCATGGCTACAAAAACCTAATACGACTTTATATTCTGTGGCGCACAGCCACAAAAGACAAATTAACGCGGTTATTACCTCTTTGCCTTGCAGCTACTGAAAAAAGTTTATACGGCTATCAAGTCTGTTGCTCATGGCTACAAAAACCTGATACGACTTTATATTCTGTGGCGCACAGCCACAAAAGACAAATTAACGCGGTTATTATCTCTTTGCCTTGCAGCTACAGAAAAAAGTTTATACGGCTATCACGTCTGTTGCTCCCAGCTACAAAAACCTAATACGACTTTATATTCTGTGGCGCACAGCCACAAAAGACAAATTAACGCGGTTATCGACTCTTTGGCTTGCAGTTACAGAGAAAAGTTCATACGGCTATCCAGTCTGTTGCTCCCAGCTACAAAGACCTAACACGACTATCTATTTTGTGGCGCACAGCAACAAAAGACGAATTAACGCGGTTATTGACTCTTTGCCTTGCAGCTACAGAAAAAAATTTATACGGCTATCAAGTATGTTGCTCCCAGCTAGAAAAACCCAATACAACTATCTATTCTGTGGCACACAGCCACAAAATACGAATTAACGCGGTTATCGACTCTTTGCCTTGCAGCTACAGAAAAAAGTTTATACGGCTATCAAGTCTGTTGCTCATGGCTACAAAAACCTAATACGACTTTATATTCTGTGGCGCACAGCCACAAAAGACAAATTAACGCGGTTATTACCTCTTTGCCTTGCAGCTACAGAAAAAAGTTTATACGGCTATCAAGTCTGTTGCTCCCAGCTACAAAAACCTAATACGACTTTATATTCTGTGACGCACAGCCACAAAAGACAAATTAACGCGGTTATTGACTCTTTGCCGTGCAGCTACAGAAAAAAGTTTATACGGCTATCAAGTATGTTGCTCCCAGATACAAAAACCTGATACGACTTTATATTCTGTGGCGCACAGCCACAAAAGACAAATTAACGCGGTTATTATCTCTTTGCCTTGCAGCTACAGAAAAAAGTTTATACGGCTATCAAGTCTGTTGCTCCCAGCTACAAAAACCTAATACGACTATATATTTTGTGGCGCACAGCCACGAAATACGAATTAACGCGGTTATTGACTCTTTGCCTTGCAGCTACAGAAAAAAATTTATACGGCTATCAAGTATGTTGCTCCCAGCTAGAAAAACCCAATACAACTATCTATTCTGTGGCACACAGCCACAAAATACGAATTAACGCGGTTATCGACTCTTTGCCTTGCAGCTACAGAAAAAAGTTTATACGGCTATCAAGTCTGTTGCTCATGGCTACAAAAACCTAATACGACTTTATATTCTGTGGCGCACAGCCACAAAAGACAAATTAAAGCGGTTATTACCTCTTTGCCTTGCAGCTACAGAAAAAAGTTTATACGGCTATCAAGTCTGTTGCTCATGGCTACAAAAACCTAATACGACTTTATATTCTGTGGCGCACAGCCACAAAAGACAAATTAACGCGGTTATTACCTCTTTGCCTTGCAGCTACAGAAAAAAGTTTATACGGCTATCAAGTCTGTTGCTCCCAGCTACAAAAACCTAATACGACTTTATATTCTGTGACGCACAGCCACAAAAGACAAATTAACGCGGTTATTGACTCTTTGCCGTGCAGCTACAGAAAAAAGTTTATACGGCTATCAAGTATGTTGCTCCCAGATACAAAAACCTGATACGACTTTATATTCTGTGGCGCACAGCCACAAAAGACAAATTAACGCGGTTATTATCTCTTTGCCTTGCAGCTACAGAAAAAAGTTTATACGGCTATCAAGTCTGTTGCTCCCAGCTACAAAAACCTAATACGACTATATATTTTGTGGCGCACAGCCACGAAATACGAATTAACGCGGTTATTGACTCTTTGCCTTGCAGCTACAGAAAAAAATTTATACGGCTATCAAGTATGTTGCTCCCAGCTAGAAAAACCCAATACAACTATCTATTCTGTGGCACACAGCCACAAAATACGAATTAACGCGGTTATCGACTCTTTGCCTTGCAGCTACAGAAAAAAGTTTATACGGCTATCAAGTCTGTTGCTCATGGCTACAAAAACCTAATACGACTTTATATTCTGTGGCGCACAGCCACAAAAGACAAATTAACGCGGTTATTACCTCTTTGCCTTGCAGCTACAGAAAAAAGTTTATACGGCTATCAAGTCTGTTGCTCCCAGCTACAAAAACCTAATACGACTTTATATTCTGTGGCGCACAGCCACAAAAGACAAATTAACGCGGTTATTGACTCTTTGCCGTGCAGCTACAGAAAAAAGTTTATACGGCTATCAAGTATGTTGCTCCCAGATACAAAAACCTGATACGACTTTATATTCTGTGGCGCACAGCCACAAAAGACAAATTAACGCGGTTATTATCTCTTTGCCTTGCAGCTACAGAAAAAAGTTTATACGGCTATCAAGTCTGTTGCTCCCAGCTACAAAAACCTAATACGACTTTATATTCTGTGGCGCACAGCCACAAAAGACAAATTAACGCGGTTATTGACTGTTTGCCTTGCAGCTACCGAGAACAGTTCATACGGCTATCAAATATGTTGCTCCCAGCTACAAAAACCTAATACGACAATCTATTCTGTGGCGCACAGCCACAAAATACGAATTAACGCGGTTATCGACTGTTTGCTTTGCAGCTACAGAGAACAGTTAATACGGCTATCAAGTTGCTCATGGCTACAAAAACCTAATACGATATATTCTGTGGCGCACAGCCACAAAAGACAAATTAACGCGGTTATTGACTCTTTGCCTTGCAGCTACAGAAAAAGTTTATACGACTATCAAGTATGTTGCTCATGGCTACAAAAACCTAATACGACTTTATATTCTGTTGCGCACAGCCACAAAAGACAAATTAAAGCGGTTATTACCTCTTTGCCTTGCAGCTACAGAAAAAAGTTTATACGGCTATCAAGTCTGTTGCTCCCAGCTACAAAAACCCAATACAACTATCTATTCTGTGGCACACAGCCACAAAATACGAATTAACGCGGTTATCGACTCTTTGCCTTGCAGCTACAGAAAAAAAGTTTATACGGCTATCAAGTCTGTTGCTCATGGCTACAAAAACCTAATACGACTTTATATTCTGTTGCGCACAGCCACAAAAGACAAATTAAAGCGGTTATTACCTCTTTGCCTTGCAGCTACAGAAAAAAGTTTATACGGCTATCAAGTCTGTTGCTCCCAGCTACAAAAACCTAATACGACTTTATATCCTGTGGCGCACAGCCACAAAAGACAAATTAACGCGGTTATTGACTCTTTGCCGTGCAGCTACAGAACAAAGTTCATACGGCTATCAAGTATGTTGCTCCCAGCTACAAAAACCTAATACGACTATCTATTCTGTGGCGCACAGCCACAAAATACGAATTAACGCGGTTATCGACTGTTTGCTTTGCAGCTACAGAAAAAAGTTAATACGGCTATCAAGTCTGATGTTCCCAGCTACAAAAACCTGATAAGACAATCTATTCTGTGGCGCACAGCCACAAAATACGAACTAACGCGGTTATCGACTCTTTGCCTTGCAGCTACAGAGAACAGTTCATACGGCTATCAAATATGTTGCTCCCAGCTACGAAAACCTAATACGACAATCTATTCTGTGGCGCACAGCCACAAAATACGAATAAACGCGGTTATCGAGTCTTTGCCTTGCAGCTACAGAGAACAGTTCATACGGCTATCAAATCTGTTGCTCCCAGCTACAAAAACCTAATACGACAATCTATTCTGTGGCGCACAGCCACAAAATACGAATTATCGCGGTTATCGACTTGTTGGCTTGCAGTTACAGAGATAAGTTCATACGACTATCAAGTCTGTTGCTCCCAGCTACAAAAACCTAATACGACTATATATTCTGTGGCGCACAGCCACAAAAGACAGATTAACGCGGTTATTGACTCTTTGCCTTGCAGCTACAGAAAAAAATTTATACGGCTATCAAGTATGTTGCTCCCAGCTAGAAAAACCCAATACAACTATCTATTCTGTGGCACACAGCCACAAAATACGAATTAACGCGGTTATCGACTCTTTGCCTTGCAGCTACAGAAAAAAGTTTATACGGCTATCAAGTCTGTTGCTCATGGCTACAAAAACCTAATACGACTTTATATTCTGTGGCGCACAGCCACAAAAGACAAATTAACGCGGTTATTACCTCTTTGCCTTGCAGCTGCAGAAAAAAGTTTATACGGCTATCAAGTCTGTTGCTCCCAGCTACAAAAACCTAATACGACTTTATATTCTGTGGCGCACAGCCACAAAAGACAAATTAACGCGGTTATTGACTCTTTGCCGTGCAGCTACAGAAAAAAGTTTATACGGCTATCAAGTATGTTGCTCCCAGATACAAAAACCTAATACGACTTTATATTCTGTGGCGCACAGCCACAAAAGACAAATTAACGCGGTTATTATCTCTTTGCCTTGCAGCTACAGAAAAAAGTTTATACGGCTATCAAGTCTGTTGCTCCCAGCTACAAAAACCTAATACGACTTTATATTCTGTGGCGCACAGCCACAAAAGACAAATTAACGCGGTTATCGACTCATTGGCTTGCAGCTACGGAAAAAAGTTTATACGGCTATCAAGTCTGTTGCTCCCAGCTACAAAAACCTAATACGACTTTATATTATGTGGCGCACAGCCACAAAAGACAGATTAACGCGGTTATTGACTCTTTGCCTTGCAGCTACAGAAAAAAATTTATACGGCTATCAAGTATGTTGCTCCCAGCTAGAAAAACCCAATACAACTATCTATTCTGTGGCACACAGCCACAAAATACGAATTAACGCGGTTATCGACTCTTTGCCTTGCAGCTACAGAAAAAAGTTTATACGGCTATCAAGTCTGTTGCTCATGGCTACAAAAACCTAATACGACTTTATATTCTGTGGCGCACAGCCACAAAAGACAAATTAACGCGGTTATTACCTCTTTGCCTTGCAGCTACAGAAAAAAGTTTATACGGCTATCAAGTCTGTTGCTCCCAGCTACAAAACCCTAATACGACTTTATATTCTGTGGCGCACAGCCACAAAAGACAAATTAACGCGGTTATTGACTCTTTGCCGTGCAGCTACAGAAAAAAGTTTATACGGCTATCAAGTATGTTGCTCCCAGATACAAAAACCTGATACGACTTTATATTCTGTGGCGCACAGCCACAAAAGACAAATTAACGCGGTTATTATCTCTTTGCCTTGCAGCTACAGAAAAAAAGTTTATACGGCTATCAAGTCTGTTGCTCCCAGCTACAAAAACCTAATACGACTTTATATTCTGTGGCGCACAGCCACAAAAGACAAATTAACGCGGTTATTGACTCTTTGCCGTGCAGCTACAGAAAAAAGTTTATACGGCTATCAAGTATGTTGCTCCCAGATACAAAAACCTGATACGACTTTATATTCTGTGGCGCACAGCCACAAAAGACAAATTAACGCGGTTATTATCTCTTTGCCTTGCAGCTACAGAAAAAAGTTTATACGGCTATCAAGTCTGTTGCTCCCAGCTACAAAAACCTAATACGACTTTATATTCTGTGGCGCACAGCCACAAAAGACAAATTAACGCGGTTATTGACTCTTTGCCTTGCAGCTACCGAGAACAGTTCATACGGCTATCAAATATGTTGCTCCCAGCTACAAAAACCTAATACGACAATCTATTCTGTGGCGCACAGCCACAAAATACGAATTAACGCGGTTATCGACTGTTTGCTTTGCAGCTACAGAGAACAGTTAATACGGCTATCAAGTTGCTCATGGCTACAAAAACCTAATACGACTTTATATTCTGTGGCGCACAGCCACAAAAGACAAATTAACGCGGTTATTGACTCTTTGCCTTGCAGCTACAGAAAAAGTTTATACGACTATCAAGTATGTTGCTCCCAGCTAGAAAAACCCAATACAACTATCTATTCTGTGGCACACAGCCACAAAATACGAATTAACGCGGTTATCGACTCTTTGCCTTGCAGCTACAGAAAAAAAGTTTATACGGCTATCAAGTCTGTTGCTCATGGCTACAAAAACCTAATACGACTTTATATTCTGTTGCGCACAGCCACAAAAGACAAATTAAAGCGGTTATTACCTCTTTGCCTTGCAGCTACAGAAAAAAGTTCATACGGCTATCAAGTATGTTGCTCCCAGCTACAAAAACCTAATACGACTATCTATTCTGTGGCGCACAGCCACAAAATACGAATTAACGCGGTTATCGACTGTTTGCTTTGCAGCTACAGAAAAAAGTTAATACGGCTATCAAGTCCGATGTTCCCAGCTACAAAAACCTGATAAGACAATCTATTCTGTGGCGCACAGCCACAAAATACGAATTAACGCGGTTATCGACTGTTTGCTTTGCAGCTACAGAAAAAAGTTCATAGGGCTATCAAGTCTGTTGCTCCCAGCTACAAAAACCTAATACGACTTTATATCCTGTGGCGCACAGCCACAAAAGACAAATTAACGCGGTTATTGACTCTTTGCCGTGCAGCTACAGAACAAAGTTCATACGGCTATCAAGTATGTTGCTCCCAGCTACAAAAACCTAATACGACTATCTATTCTGTGGCGCACAGCCACAAAATACGAATTAACGCGGTTATCGACTGTTTGCTTTGCAGCTACAGAAAAAAGTTAATACGGCTATCAAGTCCGATGTTCCCAGCTACAAAAACCTGATAAGACAATCTATTCTGTGGCGCACAGCCACAAAATACGAACTAACGCGGTTATCGACTCTTTGCCTTGCAGCTACAGAGAACAGTTCATACGGCTATCAAATATGTTGCTCCCAGCTACGAAAACCTAATACGACAATCTATTCTGTGGCGCACAGCCACAAAATACGAATAAACGCGGTTATCGAGTCTTTGCCTTGCAGCTACAGAGAACAGTTCATACGGCTATCAAATCTGTTGCTCCCAGCTACAAAAACCTAATACGACAATCTATTCTGTGGCGCACAGCCACAAAATACGAATTATCGCGGTTATCGACTTGTTGGCTTGCAGTTACAGAGATAAGTTCATACGGCTATCAAGTCTGTTGCTCCCAGCTACAAAAACCTAATACGACTATATATTCTGTGGCGCACAGCCACAAAAGACAGATTAACGCGGTTATTGACTCTTTGCCTTGCAGCTACAGAAAAAATTTATACGGCTATCAAGTATGTTGCTCCCAGCTAGAAAAACCCAATACAACTATCTATTCTGTGGCACACAGCCACAAAATACGAATTAACGCGGTTATCGACTCTTTGCCTTGCAGCTACAGAAAAAAGTTTATACGGCTATCAAGTCTGTTGCTCATGGCTACAAAAACCTAATACGACTTTATATTCTGTGGCGCACAGCCACAAAAGACAAATTAACGCGGTTATTACCTCTTTGCCTTGCAGCTGCAGAAAAAAGTTTATACGGCTATCAAGTCTGTTGCTCCCAGCTACAAAAACCTAATACGACTTTATATTCTGTGGCGCACAGCCACAAAAGACAAATTAACGCGGTTATTGACTCTTTGCCGTGCAGCTACAGAAAAAAGTTTATACGGCTATCAAGTATGTTGCTCCCAGATACAAAAACCTAATACGACTTTATATTCTGTGGCGCACAGCCACAAAAGACAAATTAACGCGGTTATTATCTCTTTGCCTTGCAGCTACAGAAAAAAGTTTATACGGCTATCAAGTCTGTTGCTCCCAGCTACAAAAACCTAATACGACTTTATATTCTGTGGCGCACAGCCACAAAAGACAAATTAACGCGGTTATCGACTCATTGGCTTGCAGCTACGGAAAAAAGTTTATACGGCTATCAAGTCTGTTGCTCCCAGCTACAAAAACCTAATACGACTTTATATTATGTGGCGCACAGCCACAAAAGACAGATTAACGCGGTTATTGACTCTTTGCCTTGCAGCTACAGAAAAAAATTTATACGGCTATCAAGTATGTTGCTCCCAGCTAGAAAAACCCAATACAACTATCTATTCTGTGGCACACAGCCACAAAATACGAATTAACGCGGTTATCGACTCTTTGCCTTGCAGCTACAGAAAAAAGTTTATACGGCTATCAAGTCTGTTGCTCATGGCTACAAAAACCTAATACGACTTTATATTCTGTGGCGCACAGCCACAAAAGACAAATTAACGCGGTTATTACCTCTTTGCCTTGCAGCTACAGAAAAAAGTTTATACGGCTATCAAGTCTGTTGCTCCCAGCTACAAAAACCTAATACGACTTTATATTCTGTGGCGCACAGCCACAAAAGACAAATTAACGCGGTTATTGACTCTTTGCCGTGCAGCTACAGAAAAAAGTTTATACGGCTATCAAGTATGTTGCTCCCAGATACAAAAACCTGATACGACTTTATATTCTGTGGCGCACAGCCACAAAAGACAAATTAACGCGGTTATTATCTCTTTGCATTGCAGCTACAGAAAAAAGTTTATACGGCTATCAAGTCTGTTGCTCCCAGCTACAAAAACCTAATACGACTTTATATTCTGTGGCGCACAGCCACAAAAGACAAATTAACGCGGTTATTGACTCTTTGTCTTGCAGCTACCGAGAACAGTTCATACGGCTATCAAATATGTTGCTCCCAGCTACAAAAACCTAATACGACAATCTATTCTGTGGCGCACAGCCACAAAATACGAATTAACGCGGTTATCGACTGTTTGCTTTGCAGCTACAGAGAACATTTAATACGGCTATCAAGTTGCTCATGGCTACAAAAACCTAATACGACTTTATATTCTGTGGCGCACAGCCACAAAAGACAAATTAACGCGGTTATTGACTTTTTGCCTTGCAGCTACAGAAAAAGTTTATACGACTATCAAGTATGTTGCTCCCAGCTAGAAAAACCCAATACAACTATCTATTCTGTGGCACACAGCCACAAAATACGAATTAACGCGGTTATCGACTCTTTGCTTTGCAGCTACAGAAAAAAAGTTTATACGGCTATCAAGTCTGTTGCTCATGGCTACAAAAACCTAATACGACTTTATATTCTGTGGCGCACAGCCACAAAAGACAAATTAAAGCGGTTATTACCTCTTTGCCTTGCAGCTACAGAAAAAAGTTTATACGGCTATCAAGTCTGTTGCTCCCAGCTACAAAAACCTAATACGACTTTATATCCTGTGGCGCACAGCCACAAAAGACAAATTAACGCGGTTATTGACTCTTTGCCTTGCAGCTACAGAACAAAGTTTATACGGCTATCAAGTATGTTGCTCCCAGCTACAAAAACCTAATACGACTATCTATTCTGTGGCGCACAGCCACAAAATACGAATTAACGCGGTTATCGACTGTTTGCTTTGCAGCTACAGAAAAAAGTTAATACGGCTATCAAGTCTGATGTTCCCAGCTACAAAAACCTGATAAGACAATCTATTCTGTGGCGCACAGCCACAAAATACGAACTAACGCGGTTATCGACTCTTTGCCTTGCAGCTACAGAGAACAGTTCATACGGCTATCAAATATGTTGCTCCCAGCTACGAAAACCTAATACGACAATCTATTCTGTGGCGCACAGCCACAAAATACGAATAAACGCGGTTATCGAGTCTTTGCCTTGCAGCTACAGAGAACAGTTCATACGGCTATCAAATCTGTTGCTCCCAGCTACAAAAACCTAATACGACAATCTATTCTGTGGCGCACAGCCACAAAATACGAATTATCGCGGTTATCGACTTGTTGGCTTGCAGTTACAGAGATAAGTTCATACGGCTATCAAGTCTGTTGCTCCCAGCTACAAAAACCTAATACGACTATATATTCTGTGGCGCACAGCCACAAAAGACAGATTAACGCGGTTATTGACTCTTTGCCTTGCAGCTACAGAAAAAAATTTATACGGCTATCAAGTATGTTGCTCCCAGCTAGAAAAACCCAATACAACTATCTATTCTGTGGCACACAGCCACAAAATACGAATTAACGCGGTTATCGACTCTTTGCCTTGCAGCTACAGAAAAAAGTTTATACGGCTATCAAGTCTGTTGCTCATGGCTACAAAAACCTAATACGACTTTATATTCTGTGGCGCACAGCCACAAAAGACAAATTAACGCGGTTATTACCTCTTTGCCTTGCAGCTGCAGAAAAAAGTTTATACGGCTATCAAGTCTGTTGCTCCCAGCTACAAAAACCTAATACGACTTTATATTCTGTGGCGCACAGCCACAAAAGACAAATTAACGCGGTTATTGACTCTTTGCCGTGCAGCTACAGAAAAAAGTTTATACGGCTATCAAGTATGTTGCTCCCAGATACAAAAACCTAATACGACTTTATATTCTGTGGCGCACAGCCACAAAAGACAAATTAACGCGGTTATTATCTCTTTGCCTTGCAGCTACAGAAAAAAGTTTATACGGCTATCAAGTCTGTTGCTCCCAGCTACAAAAACCTAATACGACTTTATATTCTGTGGCGCACAGCCACACAAGACAACGCGGTTATTGACTCTTTGCCTTGCAGCTACAGAGAACAGTTCATACGGCTATCAAATATGTTGCTCCCAGCTACAAAAACCTAATACGACAATCTATTCTGTGGCGCACAGCCACAAAATACGAATTAACGCGGTTATCGACTGTTTGCTTTGCAGCTACAGAGAACAGTTAATACGGCTATCAAGTTGCTCATGGCTACAAAAACCTAATACGACTTTATATTCTGTGGCGCACAGCCACAAAAGACAAATTAACGCGGTTATTGACTCTTTGTCTTGCAGCTACCGAGAACAGTTCATACGGCTATCAAATATGTTGCTCCCAGCTACAAAAACCTAATACGACAATCTGTTCTGTGGCGCACAGCCACAAAATACGAATTAACGCGGTTATCGACTGTTTGCTTTGCAGCTACAGAGAACAGTTAATACGGCTATCAAGTTGCTCATGGCTACAAAAACCTAATACGACTTTATATTCTGTGGCGCACAGCCACAAAAGACAAATTAACGCGGTTATTGACTTTTTGCCTTGCAGCTACAGAAAAAGTTTATACGACTATCAAGTATGTTGCTCCCAGCTAGAAAAACCCAATACAACTATCTATTCTGTGGCACACAGCCACAAAATACGAATTAACGCGGTTATCGACTCTTTGCTTTGCAGCTACAGAAAAAAAGTTTATACGGCTATCAAGTCTGTTGCTCATGGCTACAAAAACCTAATACGACTTTATATTCTGTGGCGCACAGCCACAAAAGACAAATTAAAGCGGTTATTACCTCTTTGCCTTGCAGCTACAGAAAAAAGTTTATACGGCTATCAAGTCTGTTGCTCCCAGCTACAAAAACCTAATACGACTTTATATCCTGTGGCGCACAGCCACAAAAGACAAATTAACGCGGTTATTGACTCTTTGCCTTGCAGCTACAGAACAAAGTTTATACGGCTATCAAGTATGTTGCTCCCAGCTACAAAAACCTAATACGACTATCTATTCTGTGGCGCACAGCCACAAAATACGAATTAACGCGGTTATCGACTGTTTGCTTTGCAGCTACAGAAAAAAGTTAATACGGCTATCAAGTCTGATGTTCCCAGCTACAAAAACCTGATAAGACAATCTATTCTGTGGCGCACAGCCACAAAATACGAACTAACGCGGTTATCGACTCTTTGCCTTGCAGCTACAGAGAACAGTTCATACGGCTATCAAATATGTTGCTCCCAGCTACGAAAACCTAATACGACAATCTATTCTGTGGCGCACAGCCACAAAATACGAATAAACGCGGTTATCGAGTCTTTGCCTTGCAGCTACAGAGAACAGTTCATACGGCTATCAAATCTGTTGCTCCCAGCTACAAAAACCTAATACGACAATCTATTCTGTGGCGCACAGCCACAAAATACGAATTATCGCGGTTATCGACTTGTTGGCTTGCAGTTACAGAGATAAGTTCATACGGCTATCAAGTCTGTTGCTCCCAGCTACAAAAACCTAATACGACTATATATTCTGTGGCGCACAGCCACAAAAGACAGATTAACGCGGTTATTGACTCTTTGCCTTGCAGCTACAGAAAAAAATTTATACGGCTATCAAGTATGTTGCTCCCAGCTAGAAAAACCCAATACAACTATCTATTCTGTGGCACACAGCCACAAAATACGAATTAACGCGGTTATCGACTCTTTGCCTTGCAGCTACAGAAAAAAGTTTATACGGCTATCAAGTCTGTTGCTCATGGCTACAAAAACCTAATACGACTTTATATTCTGTGGCGCACAGCCACAAAAGACAAATTAACGCGGTTATTACCTCTTTGCCTTGCAGCTGCAGAAAAAAGTTTATACGGCTATCAAGTCTGTTGCTCCCAGCTACAAAAACCTAATACGACTTTATATTCTGTGGCGCACAGCCACAAAAGACAAATTAACGCGGTTATTGACTCTTTGCCGTGCAGCTACAGAAAAAAGTTTATACGGCTATCAAGTATGTTGCTCCCAGATACAAAAACCTAATACGACTTTATATTCTGTGGCGCACAGCCACAAAAGACAAATTAACGCGGTTATTATCTCTTTGCCTTGCAGCTACAGAAAAAAGTTTATACGGCTATCAAGTCTGTTGCTCCCAGCTACAAAAACCTAATACGACTTTATATTCTGTGGCGCACAGCCACACAAGACAACGCGGTTATTGACTCTTTGCCTTGCAGCTACAGAGAACAGTTCATACGGCTATCAAATATGTTGCTCCCAGCTACAAAAACCTAATACGACAATCTATTCTGTGGCGCACAGCCACAAAATACGAATTAACGCGGTTATCGACTGTTTGCTTTGCAGCTACAGAGAACAGTTAATACGGCTATCAAGTTGCTCATGGCTACAAAAACCTAATACGACTTTATATTCTGTGGCGCACGGCCACAAAAGACAAATTAACGCGGTTATTGACTCTTTGCCTTGCAGCTACAGAAAAAGTTTATACGACTATCAAGTATGTTGCTCCCAGCTAGAAAAACCCAATACAACTATCTATTCTGTGGCACACAGCCACAAAATACGAATTAACGCGGTTATCGACTCTTTGCCTTGCAGCTACAGAAAAAAGTTTATACGGCTATCAAGTCTGTTGCTCATGGCTACAAAAACCTAATACGACTTTATATTCTGTGGCGCACAGCCACAAAAGACAAATTAAAGCGGTTATTACCTCTTTGCCTTGCAGCTACAGAAAAAATTTTATACGGCTATCAAGTCTGTTGCTCCCAGCTACAAAAACCTAATACGACTTTATATCCTGTGGCGCACAGCCACAAAAAACAAATTAACGCGGTTATTGACTCTTTGCCGTGCAGCTACAGAACAAAGTTTATACGGCTATCAAGTCTGTTGCTCCCAGCTACAAAAACCTAATACGACTTTATATTCTGTGGCGCACAGCCACAAAAGACAGATTAACGCGGTTATTGACTCTTTGCCTTGCAGCTACAGAAAAAAATTTATACGGCTATCAAGTATGTTGCTCCCAGCTAGAAAAACCCAATACAACTATCTATTCTGTGGCACACAGCCACAAAATACGAATTAACGCGGTTATCGACTCTTTGCCTTGCAGCTACAGAAAAAAGTTTATACGGCTATCAAGTCTGTTGCTCATGGCTACAAAAACCTAATACGACTTTATATTCTGTGGCGCACAGCCACAAAAGACAAATTAACGCGGTTATTACCTCTTTGCCTTGCAGCTACAGAAAAAAGTTTATACGGCTATCAAGTCTGTTGCTCCCAGCTACAAAAACCTAATACGACTTTATATTCTGTGGCGCACAGCCACAAAAGACAACGCGGTTATTGACTCTTTGCCTTGCAGCTACAGAGAACAGTTCATACGGCTATCAAATATGTTGCTCCCAGCTACAAAAACCTAATACGACAATCTATTCTGTGGCGCACAGCCACAAAATACGAATTAACGCGGTTATCGACTGTTTGCTTTGCAGCTACAGAGAACAGTTAATACGGCTATCAAGTATGTTGCTCCCAGCTAGAAAAACCCAATACAACTTTATATTCTGTGGCGCACAGCCACAAAAGACAACGCGGTTATCGACTCTTTGCCTTGCAGCTACAGAAAAAAGTTTATACGGCTATCAAGTCTGTTGCTCATGGCTACAAAAACCTAATACGACTTTATATTCTGTGGCGCACAGCCACAAAAGACAAATTAACGCGGTTATTACCTCTTTGCCTTGCAGCTGCAGAAAAAAGTTTATACGGCTATCGAGTCTGTTGCTCCCAGCTACAAAAACCTAATACGACTTTATATTCTGTGGCGCACAGCCACAAAAGACAACGCGGTTATTGACTCTTTGCCTTGCAGCTACAGAGAACAGTTCATACGGCTATCAAGTATGTTGCTCCCAGATACAAAAACCTAATACGACTTTATATTCTGTGGCGCACAGCCACAAAAGACAAATTAACGCGGTTATTATCTGATTGCCTTGCAGCTACAGAAAAAAGTTTATACGGCTATCAAGTCTGTTGCTCCCAGCTACAAAAACCTAATACGACTTTATATTCTGTGGCGCACAGCCACAAAAGACAACGCGGTTATTGACTCTTTGCCTTGCAGCTACAGAGAACAGTTCATACGGCTATCAAATATGTTGCTCCCAGCTACAAAAACCTAATACGACAATCTATTCTGTGGCGCACAGCCACAAAATACGAATTAACGCGGTTATCGACTGTTTGCTTTGCAGCTACAGAAAAAAGGTTATACGGCTATCAAGTATGTTGCTCCCAGCTACAAAAACGTAATACTATTCTGTGGCGCACAGCCACAAAATACGAATTAACGCGGTCATCGACTCTTTGCCTTGCAGCTACAGAGAACAGTTCATACGGCTATCAAATCTGTTGCTCCCAGCTACAAAAACCTAATACGACAATCTATTCTGTGGCGCACAGCCACAAAATACGAATTATCGCGGTTATCGACTTGTTGGCTTGCAGTTACAGAGATAAGTTCATACGGCTATCAAGTCTGTTGCTCCCAGCTACAAAAACCTAATACGACTATATATTCTGTGGCGCACAGCCACAAAAGACAGATTAACGCGGTTATTGACTCTTTGCCTTGCAGCTACAGAAAAAAATTTATACGGCTATCAAGTATGTTGCTCCCAGCTAGAAAAACCCAATACAACTATCTATTCTGTGGCACACAGCCACAAAATACAAATTAACGCGGTTATCGACTGTTTGCTTTGCAGCTACAGAGAACAGTTAATACGGCTATCAAGTTGCTCATGGCTACAAAAACCTAATACGACTTTATATTCTGTGGCGCACAGCCACAAAAGACAAATTAACGCGGTTATTGACTCTTTGTCTTGCAGCTACCGAGAACAGTTCATACGGCTATCAAATATGTTGCTCCCAGCTACAAAAACCTAATACGACAATCTATTCTGTGGCGCACAGCCACAAAATACGAATTAACGCGGTTATCGACTGTTTGCTTTGCAGCTACAGAGAACAGTTAATACGGCTATCAAGTTGCTCATGGCTACAAAAACCTAATACGACTTTATATTCTGTGGCGCACAGCCACAAAAGACAAATTAACGCGGTTATTGACTCTTTGTCTTGCAGCTACCGAGAACAGTTCATACGGCTATCAAATATGTTGCTCCCAGCTACAAAAACCTAATACGACAATCTATTCTGTGGCGCACAGCCACAAAATACGAATTAACGCGGTTATCGACTGTTTGCTTTGCAGCTACAGAGAACAGTTAATACGGCTATCAAGTTGCTCATGGCTACAAAAACCTAATACGACTTTATATTCTGTGGCGCACAGCCACAAAAGACAAATTAACGCGGTTATTGACTTTTTGCCTTGCAGCTACAGAAAAAGTTTATACGACTATCAAGTATGTTGCTCCCAGCTAGAAAAACCCAATACAACTATCTATTCTGTGGCACACAGCCACAAAATACGAATTAACGCGGTTATCGACTCTTTGCTTTGCAGCTACAGAAAAAAAGTTTATACGGCTATCAAGTCTGTTGCTCATGGCTACAAAAACCTAATACGACTTTATATTCTGTGGCGCACAGCCACAAAAGACAAATTAAAGCGGTTATTACCTCTTTGCCTTGCAGCTACAGAAAAAAGTTTATACGGCTATCAAGTCTGTTGCTCCCAGCTACAAAAACCTAATACGACTTTATATCCTGTGGCGCACAGCCACAAAAGACAAATTAACGCGGTTATTGACTCTTTGCCTTGCAGCTACAGAACAAAGTTTATACGGCTATCAAGTATGTTGCTCCCAGCTACAAAAACCTAATACGACTATCTATTCTGTGGCGCACAGCCACAAAATACGAATTAACGCGGTTATCGACTGTTTGCTTTGCAGCTACAGAAAAAAGTTAATACGGCTATCAAGTCTGATGTTCCCAGCTACAAAAACCTGATAAGACAATCTATTCTGTGGCGCACAGCCACAAAATACGAACTAACGCGGTTATCGACTCTTTGCCTTGCAGCTACAGAGAACAGTTCATACGGCTATCAAATATGTTGCTCCCAGCTACGAAAACCTAATACGACAATCTATTCTGTGGCGCACAGCCACAAAATACGAATAAACGCGGTTATCGAGTCTTTGCCTTGCAGCTACAGAGAACAGTTCATACGGCTATCAAATCTGTTGCTCCCAGCTACAAAAACCTAATACGACAATCTATTCTGTGGCGCACAGCCACAAAATACGAATTATCGCGGTTATCGACTTGTTGGCTTGCAGTTACAGAGATAAGTTCATACGGCTATCAAGTCTGTTGCTCCCAGCTACAAAAACCTAATACGACTATATATTCTGTGGCGCACAGCCACAAAAGACAGATTAACGCGGTTATTGACTCTTTGCCTTGCAGCTACAGAAAAAAATTTATACGGCTATCAAGTATGTTGCTCCCAGCTAGAAAAACCCAATACAACTATCTGTTCTGTGGCACACAGCCACAAAATACGAATTAACGCGGTTATCGACTCTTTGCCTTGCAGCTACAGAAAAAAGTTTATACGGCTATCAAGTCTGTTGCTCATGGCTACAAAAACCTAATACGACTTTATATTCTGTGGCGCACAGCCACAAAAGACAAATTAACGCGGTTATTACCTCTTTGCCTTGCAGCTGCAGAAAAAAGTTTATACGGCTATCAAGTCTGTTGCTCCCAGCTACAAAAACCTAATACGACTTTATATTCTGTGGCGCACAGCCACAAAAGACAAATTAACGCGGTTATTGACTCTTTGCCGTGCAGCTACAGAAAAAAGTTTATACGGCTATCAAGTATGTTGCTCCCAGATACAAAAACCTAATACGACTTTATATTCTGTGGCGCACAGCCACAAAAGACAAATTAACGCGGTTATTATCTCTTTGCCTTGCAGCTACAGAAAAAAGTTTATACGGCTATCAAGTCTGTTGCTCCCAGCTACAAAAACCTAATACGACTTTATATTCTGTGGCGCACAGCCACACAAGACAACGCGGTTATTGACTCTTTGCCTTGCAGCTACAGAGAACAGTTCATACGGCTATCAAATATGTTGCTCCCAGCTACAAAAACCTAATACGACAATCTATTCTGTGGCGCACAGCCACAAAATACGAATTAACGCGGTTATCGACTGTTTGCTTTGCAGCTACAGAGAACAGTTAATACGGCTATCAAGTTGCTCATGGCTACAAAAACCTAATACGACTTTATATTCTGTGGCGCACGGCCACAAAAGACAAATTAACGCGGTTATTGACTCTTTGCCTTGCAGCTACAGAAAAAGTTTATACGACTATCAAGTATGTTGCTCCCAGCTAGAAAAACCTAATACAACTATCTATTCTGTGGCACACAGCCACAAAATACGAATTAACGCGGTTATCGACTCTTTGCCTTGCAGCTACAGAAAAAAGTTTATACGGCTATCAAGTCTGTTGCTCATGGCTACAAAAACCTAATACGACTTTATATTCTGTGGCGCACAGCCACAAAAGACAAATTAAAGCGGTTATTACCTCTTTGCCTTGCAGCTACAGAAAAAAGTTTATACGGCTATCAAGTCTGTTGCTCCCAGCTACAAAAACCTAATACGACTTTATATCCTGTGGCGCACAGCCACAAAAAACAAATTAACGCGGTTATTGACTCTTTGCCGTGCAGCTACAGAACAAAGTTTATACGGCTATCAAGTCTGTTGCTCCCAGCTACAAAAACCTAATACGACTTTATATTCTGTGGCGCACAGCCACAAAAGACAGATTAACGCGGTTATTGACTCTTTGCCTTGCAGCTACAGAAAAAAATTTATACGGCTATCAAGTATGTTGCTCCCAGCTAGAAAAACCCAATACAACTATCTATTCTGTGGCACACAGCCACAAAATACGAATTAACGCGGTTATCGACTCTTTGCCTTGCAGCTACAGAAAAAAGTTTATACGGCTATCAAGTCTGTTGCTCATGGCTACAAAAACCTAATACGACTTTATATTCTGTGGCGCACAGCCACAAAAGACAAATTAACGCGGTTATTACCTCTTTGCCTTGCAGCTACAGAAAAAAGTTTATACGGCTATCAAGTCTGTTGCTCCCAGCTACAAAAACCTAATACGACTTTATATTCTGTGGCGCACAGCCACAAAAGACAACGCGGTTATTGACTCTTTGCCTTGCAGCTACAGAGAACAGTTCATACGGCTATCAAATATGTTGCTCCCAGCTACAAAAACCTAATACGACAATCTATTCTGTGGCGCACAGCCACAAAATACGAATTAACGCGGTTATCGACTGTTTGCTTTGCAGCTACAGAGAACAGTTAATACGGCTATCAAGTATGTTGCTCCCAGCTAGAAAAACCCAATACAACTTTATATTCTGTGGCGCACAGCCACAAAAGACAACGCGGTTATCGACTCTTTGCCTTGCAGCTACAGAAAAAAGTTTATACGGCTATCAAGTCTGTTGCTCATGGCTACAAAAACCTAATACGACTTTATATTCTGTGGCGCACAGCCACAAAAGACAAATTAACGCGGTTATTACCTCTTTGCCTTGCAGCTGCAGAAAAAAGTTTATACGGCTATCGAGTCTGTTGCTCCCAGCTACAAAAACCTAATACGACTTTATATTCTGTGGCGCACAGCCACAAAAGACAACGCGGTTATTGACTCTTTGCCTTGCAGCTACAGAGAACAGTTCATACGGCTATCAAGTATGTTGCTCCCAGATACAAAAACCTAATACGACTTTATATTCTGTGGCGCACAGCCACAAAAGACAAATTAACGCGGTTATTATCTGATTGCCTTGCAGCTACAGAAAAAAGTTTATACGGCTATCAAGTCTGTTGCTCCCAGCTACAAAAACCTAATACGACTTTATATTCTGTGGCGCACAGCCACAAAAGACAACGCGGTTATTGACTCTTTGCCTTGCAGCTACAGAGAACAGTTCATACGGCTATCAAATATGTTGCTCCCAGCTACAAAAACCTAATACGACAATCTATTCTGTGGCGCACAGCCACAAAATACGAATTAACGCGGTTATCGACTGTTTGCTTTGCAGCTACAGAAAAAAGGTTATACGGCTATCAAGTATGTTGCTCCCAGCTACAAAAACGTAATACTATTCTGTGGCGCACAGCCACAAAATACGAATTAACGCGGTCATCGACTCTTTGCCTTGCAGCTACAGAGAACAGTTCATACGGCTATCAAATCTGTTGCTCCCAGCTACAAAAACCTAATACGACAATCTATTCTGTGGCGCACAGCCACAAAATACGAATTATCGCGGTTATCGACTTGTTGGCTTGCAGTTACAGAGATAAGTTCATACGGCTATCAAGTCTGTTGCTCCCAGCTACAAAAACCTAATACGACTATATATTCTGTGGCGCACAGCCACAAAAGACAGATTAACGCGGTTATTGACTCTTTGCCTTGCAGCTACAGAAAAAAATTTATACGGCTATCAAGTATGTTGCTCCCAGCTAGAAAAACCCAATACAACTATCTATTCTGTGGCACACAGCCACAAAATACGAATTAACGCGGTTATCGACTCTTTGCCTTGCAGCTACAGAAAAAAGTTTATACGGCTATCAAGTCTGTTGCTCATGGCTACAAAAACCTAATACGACTTTATATTCTGTGGCGCACAGCCACAAAATACAAATTAACGCGGTTATTACCTCTTTGCCTTGCAGCTGCAGAAAAAAGTTTATACGGCTATCAAGTCTGTTGCTCCCAGCTACAAAAACCTAATACGACTTTATATTCTGTGGCGCACAGCCACAAAAGACAACGCGGTTATTGACTCTTTGCCTTGCAGCTACAGAGAACAGTTCATACGGCTATCAAGTATGTTGCTCCCAGATACAAAAACCTAATACGACTTTATATTCTGTGGCGCACAGCCACAAAAGACAAATTAAAGCGGTTATTACCTCTTTGCCTTGCAGCTACAGAAAAAAGTTTATACGGCTATCAAGTCTGTTGCTCCCAGCTACAAAAACCTAATACGACTTTATATCCTGTGGCGCACAGCCACAAAAAACAAATTAACGCGGTTATTGACTCTTTGCCGTGCAGCTACAGAACAAAGTTTATACGGCTATCAAGTCTGTTGCTCCCAGCTACAAAAACCTAATACGACTTTATATTCTGTGGCGCACAGCCACAAAAGACAGATTAACGCGGTTATTGACTCTTTGCCTTGCAGCTACAGAAAAAAATTTATACGGCTATCAAGTATGTTGCTCCCAGCTAAAAACCCAATACAACTATCTATTCTGTGGCACACAGCCACAAAATACGAATTAACGCGGTTATCGACTCTTTGCCTTGCAGCTACAGAAAAAAGTTTATACGGCTATCAAGTCTGTTGCTCATGGCTACAAAAACCTAATACGACTTTATATTCTGTGGCGCACAGCCACAAAAGACAAATTAACGCGGTTATTACCTCTTTGCCTTGCAGCTGCAGAAAAAAGTTTATACGGCTATCAAGTCTGTTGCTCCCAGCTACAAAAACCTAATACGACTTTATATTCTGTGGCGCACAGCCACAAAAGACAAATTAACGCGGTTATTGACTCTTTGCCGTGCAGCTACAGAAAAAAGTTTATACGGCTATCAAGTATGTTGCTCCCAGATACAAAAACCTAATACGACTTTATATTCTGTGGCGCACAGCCACAAAAGACAAATTAACGCGGTTATTATCTCTTTGCCTTGCAGCTACAGAAAAAAGTTTATACGGCTATCAAGTCTGTTGCTCCCAGCTACAAAAACCTAATACGACTTTATATTCTGTGGCGCACAGCCACAAAAGACAACGCGGTTATTGACTCTTTGCCTTGCAGCTACAGAGAACAGTTCATACGGCTATCAAATATGTTGCTCCCAGCTACAAAAACCTAATACGACAATCTATTCTGTGGCGCACAGCCACAAAATACGAATTAACGCGGTTATCGACTGTTTGCTTTGCAGCTACAGAGAACAGTTAATACGGCTATCAAGTCTGTTGCTCCCAGCTACAAAAACCTAATACGACTTTATATTCTGTGGCGCACAGCCACAAAAGACAACGCGGTTATTGACTCTTTGCCGTGCAGCTACAGAAAAAAGTTTATACGGCTATCAAGTATGTTGCTCCCAGATACAAAAACCTAATACGACTTTATATTCTGTGGCGCACAGCCACAAAAGACAAATTAACGCGGTTATTATCTCTTTGCCTTGCAGCTACAGAAAAAAGTTTATACGGCTATCGAGTCTGTTGCTCCCAGCTACAAAAACCTAATACGACTTTATATTCTGTGGCGCACAGCCACAAAAGACAACGCGGTTATTGACTCTTTGCCTTGCAGCTACAGAGAACAGTTCATACGGCTATCAAGTATGTTGCTCCCAGATACAAAAACCTAATACGACTTTATATTCTGTGGCGCACAGCCACAAAAGACAAATTAACGCGGTTATTATCTCTTTGCCTTGCAGCTACAGAAAAAAGTTTATACGGCTATCAAGTCTGTTGCTCCCAGCTACAAAAACCTAATACGACTTTATATTCTGTGGCGCACAGCCACAAAAGACAACGCGGTTATTGACTCTTTGCCTTGCAGCTACAGAGAACAGTTCATACGGCTATCAAATATGTTGCTCCCAGCTACAAAAACCTAATACGACAATCTATTCTGTGGCGCACAGCCACAAAATACGAATTAACGCGGTTATCGACTGTTTGCTTTGCAGCTACAGAGAACAGTTAATACGGCTATCAAGTTGCTCATGGCTACAAAAACCTAATACGACTTTATATTCTGTGGCGCACAGCCACAAAAGACAAATTAACGCGGTTATTGACTCTTTGCCTTGCAGCTACAGAAAAAGTTTATACGGCTATCAAGTCTGTTGCTCCCAGCTACAAAAACCTAATACGACTTTATATCCTGTGGCGCACAGCCACAAAAGACAAATTAACGCGGTTATTGACTCTTTGCCGTGCAGCTACAGAACAAAGTTTATACGGCTATCAAGTATGTTGCTCCCAGCTACAAAAACCTAATACGACTATCTATTCTGTGGCGCACAGCCACAAAATACGAATTAACGCGGTTATCGACTGTTTGCTTTGCAGCTACAGAAAAAAGTTAATACGGCTATCAAGTCTGATGTTCCCAGCTACAAAAACCTAATACGACTATATATTCTGTGGCGCACAGCCACAAAAGACAGATTAACGCGGTTATTGACTCTTTGCCTTGCAGCTACAGAAAAAAATTTATACGGCTATCAAGTATGTTGCTCCCAGCTAGAAAAACCCAATACAACTATCTATTCTGTGGCACACAGCCACAAAATACGAATTAACGCGGTTATCGACTCTTTGCCTTGCAGCTACAGAAAAAAGTTTATACGGCTATCAAGTCTGTTGCTCATGGCTACAAAAACCTAATACGACTTTATATTCTGTGGCGCACAGCCACAAAAGACAAATTAACGCGGTTATTACCTCTTTGCCTTGCAGCTGCAGAAAAAAGTTTATACGGCTATCAAGTCTGTTGCTCCCAGCTACAAAAACCTAATACGACTTTATATTCTGTGGCGCACAGCCACAAAAGACAAATTAACGCGGTTATTGACTCTTTGCCGTGCAGCTACAGAAAAAAGTTTATACGGCTATCAAGTATGTTGCTCCCAGATACAAAAACCTAATACGACTTTATATTCTGTGGCGCACAGCCACAAAAGACAAATTAACGCGGTTATTATCTCTTTGCCTTGCAGCTACAGAAAAAAGTTTATACGGCTATCAAGTCTGTTGCTCCCAGCTACAAAAACCTAATACGACTTTATATTCTGTGGCGCACAGCCACAAAAGACAACGCGGTTATTGACTCTTTGCCTTGCAGCTACAGAGAACAGTTCATACGGCTATCAAATATGTTGCTCCCAGCTACAAAACCTAATACGACAATCTATTCTGTGGCGCACAGCCACAAAATACGAATTAACGCGGTTATCGACTGTTTGCTTTGCAGCTACAGAGAACAGTTAATACGGCTATCAAGTTGCTCATGGCTACAAAAACCTAATACGACTTTATATTCTGTGGCGCACGGCCACAAAAGACAAATTAACGCGGTTATTACCTCTTTGCCTTGCAGCTGCAGAAAAAAGTTTATACGGCTATCAAGTCTGTTGCTCCCAGCTACAAAAACCTAATACGACTTTATATTCTGTGGCGCACAGCCACAAAAGACAAATTAACGCGGTTATTGACTCTTTGCCGTGCAGCTACAGAAAAAAGTTTATACGGCTATCAAGTCTGTTGCTCATGGCTACAAAAACCTAATACGACTTTATATTCTGTGGCGCACAGCCACAAAAGACAAATTAACGCGGTTATTGACTCTTTGCCGTGCAGCTACAGAAAAAAGTTTATACGGCTATCAAGTATGTTGCTCCCAGATACAAAAACCTAATACGACTTTATATTCTGTGGCGCACAGCCACAAAAGACAAATTAACGCGGTTATTATCTCTTTGCCTTGCAGCTACAGAAAAAAGTTTATACGGCTATCAAGTATGTTGCTCCCAGCTAGAAAAACCCAATACAACTATCTATTCTGTGGCACACAGCCACAAAAGACAAATTAACGCGGTTATCACCTCTTTGCCTTGCAGCTACAGAAAAAAGTTTATACGGCTATCAATTATGTTGCTCTCAGCTACAAAAACCTAATACGACCATCTATTCTGTGACGCACAGCCACGAAATACGAATTAACGCGGTTATCGACTCTTCGGCTTGCAGTTACAGAAGAAAAAAAAATAAGGCTATCAAGTCTGTTGCTCCCAACTACAAAAACCTTATACGATTTTACATTCTGTGGCGCACAGCCACAAAAGACAAATTAACGCGGTTATTGACTCTTTGCCTTGCAGTTACAGA
The DNA here is from genome assembly GCA_964036275.1 of Litoditis marina. Lineage (NCBI taxonomy): Eukaryota > Metazoa > Nematoda > Chromadorea > Rhabditida > Rhabditidae > Litoditis > Litoditis marina. Next base: position 42,158 of record CAXIWQ010000153.1, read on the forward strand.
AGAAAAAAAATATAAGGCTATCAAGTCTGTTGCTCATGGCTACAAAAACCTAATACGACTTTATATTCTGTGGCGCACAGCCACAAAAGACAAATTAACGCGGTTATTACCTCTTTGCCTTGCAGCTACAGAAAAAAGTTTATACGGCTATCAAGTCTGTTGCTCATGGCTACAAAAACCTAATACGACTTTATATTCTGTGGCGCACAGCCACAAAAGACAAATTAACGCGGTTATTACCTCTTTGCCTTGCAGCTGCAGAAAAAAGTTTATACGGCTATCAAGTCTGTTGCTCCCAGCTACAAAAACCTAATACGACTTTATATTCTGTGGCGCACAGCCACAAAAGACAAATTAACGCGGTTATTGACTCTTTGCCGTGCAGCTACAGAAAAAAGTTTATACGGCTATCAAGTATGTTGCTCCCAGATACAAAAACCTAATACGACTTTATATTCTGTGGCGCACAGCCACAAAAGACAAATTAACGCGGTTATTATCTCTTTGCCTTGCAGCTACAGAAAAAAGTTTATACGGCTATCAAGTCTGTTGCTCCCAGCTACAAAAACCTAATACGACTTTATATTCTGTGGCGCACAGCCACAAAAGACAACGCGGTTATTGACTCTTTGCCTTGCAGCTACAGAGAACAGTTCATACGGCTATCAAATATGTTGCTCCCAGCTACAAAAACCTAATACGACAATCTATTCTGTGGCGCACAGCCACAAAATACGAATTAACGCGGTTATCGACTGTTTGCTTTGCAGCTACAGAGAACAGTTAATACGGCTATCAAGTTGCTCATGGCTACAAAAACCTAATACGACTTTATATTCTGTGGCGCACAGCCACAAAAGACAAATTAACGCGGTTATTGACTCTTTGCCTTGCAGCTACAGAAAAAGTTTATACGACTATCAAGTATGTTGCTCCCAGCTAGAAAAACCCAATACAACTATCTATTCTGTGGCACACAGCCACAAAATACGAATTAACGCGGTTATCGACTCTTTGCCTTGCAGCTACAGAAAAAAGTTTATACGGCTATCAAGTCTGTTGCTCATGGCTACAAAAACCTAATACGACTTTATATTCTGTGGCGCACAGCCACAAAAGACAAATTAAAGCGGTTATTACCTCTTTGCCTTGCAGCTACAGAAAAAAGTTTATACGGCTATCAAGTCTGTTGCTCCCAGCTACAAAAACCTAATACGACTTTATATCCTGTGGCGCACAGCCACAAAAGACAAATTAACGCGGTTATTGACTCTTTGCCGTGCAGCTACAGAACAAAGTTTATACGGCTATCAAGTATGTTGCTCCCAGCTACAAAAACCTAATACGACTATCTATTCTGTGGCGCACAGCCACAAAATACGAATTAACGCGGTTATCGACTGTTTGCTTTGCAGCTACAGAAAAAAGTTAATACGGCTATCAAGTCTGATGTTCCCAGCTACAAAAACCTAATACGACTATATATTCTGTGGCGCACAGCCACAAAAGACAGATTAACGCGGTTATTGACTCTTTGCCTTGCAGCTACAGAAAAAAATTTATACGGCTATCAAGTATGTTGCTCCCAGCTAGAAAAACCCAATACAACTATCTATTCTGTGGCACACAGCCACAAAATACGAATTAACGCGGTTATCGACTCTTTGCCTTGCAGCTACAGAAAAAAGTTTATACGGCTATCAAGTCTGTTGCTCATGGCTACAAAAACCTAATACGACTTTATATTCTGTGGCGCACAGCCACAAAAGACAAATTAACGCGGTTATTACCTCTTTGCCTTGCAGCTGCAGAAAAAAGTTTATACGGCTATCAAGTCTGTTGCTCCCAGCTACAAAAACCTAATACGACTTTATATTCTGTGGCGCACAGCCACAAAAGACAAATTAACGCGGTTATTGACTCTTTGCCGTGCAGCTACAGAAAAAAGTTTATACGGCTATCAAGTATGTTGCTCCCAGATACAAAAACCTAATACGACTTTATATTCTGTGGCGCACAGCCACAAAAGACAAATTAACGCGGTTATTATCTCTTTGCCTTGCAGCTACAGAAAACAGTTTATACGGCTATCAAGTCTGTTGCTCCCAGCTACAAAAACCTAATACGACTTTATATTCTGTGGCGCACAGCCACAAAAGACAACGCGGTTATTGACTCTTTGCCTTGCAGCTACAGAGAACAGTTCATACGGCTATCAAATATGTTGCTCCCAGCTACAAAAACCTAATACGACAATCTATTCTGTGGCGCACAGCCACAAAATACGAATTAACGCGGTTATCGACTGTTTGCTTTGCAGCTACAGAGAACAGTTAATACGGCTATCAAGTTGCTCATGGCTACAAAAACCTAATACGACTTTATATTCTGTGGCGCACGGCCACAAAAGACAAATTAACGCGGTTATTGACTCTTTGCCTTGCAGCTACAGAAAAAGTTTATACGACTATCAAGTATGTTGCTCCCAGCTAGAAAAACCCAATACAACTATCTATTCTGTGGCACACAGCCACAAAATACGAATTAACGCGGTTATCGACTCTTTGCCTTGCAGCTACAGAAAAAAGTTTATACGGCTATCAAGTCTGTTGCTCATGGCTACAAAAACCTAATACGACTTTATATTCTGTGGCGCACAGCCACAAAAGACAAATTAAAGCGGTTATTACCTCTTTGCCTTGCAGCTACAGAAAAAAGTTTATACGGCTATCAAGTCTGTTGCTCCCAGCTACAAAAACCTAATACGACTTTATATCCTGTGGCGCACAGCCACAAAAGACAAATTAACGCGGTTATTGACTCTTTGCCGTGCAGCTACAGAACAAAGTTTATACGGCTATCAAGTCTGTTGCTCCCAGCTACAAAAACCTAATACGACTTTATATTCTGTGGCGCACAGCCACAAAAGACAGATTAACGCGGTTATTGACTCTTTGCCTTGCAGCTACAGAAAAAAATTTATACGGCTATCAAGTATGTTGCTCCCAGCTAGAAAAACCCAATACAACTATCTATTCTGTGGCACACAGCCACAAAATACGAATTAACGCGGTTATCTCCTCTTTGCCTTGCAGCTACAGAAAAAAAGTTTATACGGCTATCAAGTCTGTTGCTCATGGCTACAAAAACCTAATACGACTTTATATTCTGTGGCGCACAGCCACAAAAGACAAATTAACGCGGTTATTACCTCTTTGCCTTGCAGCTGCAGAAAAAAGTTTATACGGCTATCAAGTCTGTTGCTCCCAGCTACAAAAACCTAATACGACTTTATATTCTGTGGCGCACAGCCACAAAAGACAAATTAACGCGGTTATTGACTCTTTGCCGTGCAGCTACAGAAAAAAGTTTATACGGCTATCAAGTATGTTGCTCCCAGATACAAAAACCTAATACGACTTTATATTCTGTGGCGCACAGCCACAAAAGACAAATTAACGCGGTTATTATCTCTTTGCCTTGCAGCTACAGAAAAAAGTTTATACGGCTATCAAGTCTGTTGCTCCCAGCTACAAAAACCTAATACGACTTTATATTCTGTGGCGCACAGCCACAAAAGACAACGCGGTTATTGACTCTTTGCCTTGCAGCTACAGAGAACAGTTCATACGGCTATCAAATATGTTGCTCCCAGCTACAAAAACCTAATACGACAATCTATTCTGTGGCGCACAGCCACAAAATACGAATTAACGCGGTTATCGACTGTTTGCTTTGCAGCTACAGAGAACAGTTAATACGGCTATCAAGTTGCTCATGGCTACAAAAACCTAATACGACTTTATAGTCTGTGGCGCAAATTAACGCGGTTATTGACGCTTTGCCTTGCAGCTACAGAAAAAGTTTATACGACTATCAAGTATGTTGCTCCCAGCTAGAAAAACCCAATACAACTATCTATTCTGTGGCACACAGCCACAAAATACGAATTAACGCGGTTATCGACTCTTTGCCTTGCAGCTACAGAAAAAAGTTTATACGGCTATCAAGTCTGTTGCTCATGGCTACAAAAACCTAATACGACTTTATATTCTGTGGCGCACAGCCACAAAAGACAAATTAAAGCGGTTATTACCTCTTTGCCTTGCAGCTACAGAAAAAAGTTTATACGGCTATCAAGTCTGTTGCTCCCAGCTACAAAAACCTAATACGACTTTATATCCTGTGGCGCACAGCCACAAAAGACAAATTAACGCGGTTATTGACTCTTTGCCGTGCAGCTACAGAACAAAGTTTATACGGCTATCAAGTATGTTGCTCCCAGCTACAAAAACCTAATACGACTATCTATTCTGTGGCGCACAGCCACAAAATACGAATTAACGCGGTTATCGACTGTTTGCTTTGCAGCTACAGAAAAAAGTTAATACGGCTATCAAGTCTGATGTTCCCAGCTACAAAAACCTGATGAGACAATCTATTCTGTGGCGCACAGCCACAAAATACGAACTAACGCGGTTATCGACTCTTTGCCTTGCAGCTACAGAGAACAGTTCATACGGCTATCAAATATGTTGCTCCCAGCTACAAAAACCTAATACGACAATCTATTCTGTGGCGCACAGCCACAAAATACGAATAAACGCGGTTATCGAGTCTTTGCCTTGCAGCTACAGAGAACAGTTCATACGGCTATCAAATCTGTTGCTCCCAGCTACAAAAACCTAATACGACAATCTATTCTGTGGCGCACAGCCACAAAATACGAATTATCGCGGTTATCGACTTGTTGGCTTGCAGTTACAGAGATAAGTTCATACGGCTATCAAGTCTGTTGCTCCCAGCTACAAAAACCTAATACGACTATATATTCTGTGGCGCACAGCCACAAAAGACAAATTAACGCGGTTATTACCTCTTTGCCTTGCAGCTGCAGAAAAAAGTGTATACGGCTATCAAGTCTGTTGCTCCCAGCTACAAAAACCTAATACGACTTTATATTCTGTGGCGCACAGCCACAAAAGACAAATTAACGCGGTTATTGACTCTTTGCCGTGCAGCTACAGAAAAAAGTTTATACGGCTATCAAGTATGTTGCTCCCAGATACAAAAACCTAATACGACTTTATATTCTGTGGCGCACAGCCACAAAAGACAAATTAACGCGGTTATTATCTCTTTGCCTTGCAGCTACAGAAAAAAGTTTATACGGCTATCAAGTCTGTTGCTCCCAGCTACAAAAACCTAATACGACAATCTATTCTGTGGCGCACAGCCACAAAATACGAATTAACGCGGTTATCGACTGTTTGCTTTGCAGCTACAGAGAACAGTTAATACGGCTATCAAGTTGCTCATGGCTACAAAAACCTAATACGACTTTATATTCTGTGGCGCAAATTAACGCGGTTATTGACTCTTTGCCTTGCAGCTACAGAAAAAGTTTATACGACTATCAAGTATGTTGCTCCCAGCTAGAAAAACCCAATACAACTATCTATTCTGTGGCACACAGCCACAAAATACGAATTAACGCGGTTATCGACTCTTTGCCTTGCAGCTACAGAAAAAAGTTTATACGGCTATCAAGTCTGTTGCTCATGGCTACAAAAACCTAATACGACTTTATATTCTGTGGCGCACAGCCACAAAAGACAAATTAAAGCGGTTATTACCTCTTTGCCTTGCAGCTACAGAAAAAAGTTTATACGGCTATCAAGTCTGTTGCTCCCAGCTACAAAAACCTAATACGACTTTATATCCTGTGGCGCACAGCCACAAAAGACAAATTAACGCGGTTATTGACTCTTTGCCGTGCAGCTACAGAACAAAGTTTATACGGCTATCAAGTATGTTGCTCCCAGCTACAAAAACCTAATACGACTATCTATTCTGTGGCGCACAGTCACAAAATACGAATTAACGCGGTTATCGACTGTTTGCTTTGCAGCTACAGAAAAAAGTTAATACGGCTATCAAGTCTGATGTTCCCAGCTACAAAAACCTGATGAGACAATCTATTCTGTGGCGCACAGCCACAAAATACGAACTAACGCGGTTATCGACTCTTTGCCTTGCAGCTACAGAGAACAGTTCATACGGCTATCAAATATGTTGCTCCCAGCTACAAAAACCTAATACGACAATCTATTCTGTGGCGCACAGCCACAAAATACGAATAAACGCGGTTATCGAGTCTTTGCCTTGCAGCTACAGAGAACAGTTCATACGGCTATCAAATCTGTTGCTCCCAGCTACAAAAACCTAATACGACAATCTATTCTGTGGCGCACAGCCACAAAATACGAATTATCGCGGTTATCGACTTGTTGGCTTGCAGTTACAGAGATAAGTTCATACGGCTATCAAGTCTGTTGCTCCCAGCTACAAAAACCTAATACGACTATATATTCTGTGGCGCACAGCCACAAAAGACAAATTAACGCGGTTATTACCTCTTTGCCTTGCAGCTGCAGAAAAAAGTGTATACGGCTATCAAGTCTGTTGCTCCCAGCTACAAAAACCTAATACGACTTTATATTCTGTGGCGCACAGCCACAAAAGACAAATTAACGCGGTTATTGACTCTTTGCCGTGCAGCTACAGAAAAAAGTTTATACGGCTATCAAGTATGTTGCTCCCAGATACAAAAACCTAATACGACTTTATATTCTGTGGCGCACAGCCACAAAAGACAAATTAACGCGGTTATTATCTCTTTGCCTTGCAGCTACAGAAAAAAGTTTATACGGCTATCAAGTCTGTTGCTCCCAGCTACAAAAACCTAATACGACAATCTATTCTGTGGCGCACAGCCACAAAATACGAATTAACGCGGTTATCGACTGTTTGCTTTGCAGCTACAGAGAACAGTTAATACGGCTATCAAGTTGCTCATGGCTACAAAAACCTAATACGACTTTATATTCTGTGGCGCAAATTAACGCGGTTATTGACTCTTTGCCTTGCAGCTACAGAAAAAGTTTATACGACTATCAAGTATGTTGCTCCCAGCTAGAAAAACCCAATACAACTATCTATTCTGTGGCACACAGCCACAAAATACGAATTAACGCGGTTATCGACTCTTTGCCTTGCAGCTACAGAAAAAAGTTTATACGGCTATCAAGTCTGTTGCTCATGGCTACAAAAACCTAATACGACTTTATATTCTGTGGCGCACAGCCACAAAAGACAAATTAAAGCGGTTATTACCTCTTTGCCTTGCAGCTACAGAAAAAAGTTTATACGGCTATCAAGTCTGTTGCTCCCAGCTACAAAAACCTAATACGACTTTATATCCTGTGGCGCACAGCCACAAAAGACAAATTAACGCGGTTATTGACTCTTTGCCGTGCAGCTACAGAACAAAGTTTATACGGCTATCAAGTATGTTGCTCCCAGCTACAAAAACCTAATACGACTATCTATTCTGTGGCGCACAGCCACAAAATACGAATTAACGCGGTTATCGACTGTTTGCTTTGCAGCTACAGAAAAAAGTTAATACGGCTATCAAGTCTGATGTTCCCAGCTACAAAAACCTGATGAGACAATCTATTCTGTGGCGCACAGCCACAAAATACGAACTAACGCGGTTATCGACTCTTTGCCTTGCAGCTACAGAGAACAGTTCATACGGCTATCAAATATGTTGCTCCCAGCTACAAAAACCTAATACGACAATCTATTCTGTGGCGCACAGCCACAAAATACGAATAAACGCGGTTATCGAGTCTTTGCCCTGCAGCTACAGAGAACAGTTCATACGGCTATCAAATCTGTTGCTCCCAGCTACAAAAACCTAATACGACAATCTATTCTGTGGCGCACAGCCACAAAATACGAATTATCGCGGTTATCGACTTGTTGGCTTGCAGTTACAGAGATAAGTTCATACGGCTATCAAGTCTGTTGCTCCCAGCTACAAAAACCTAATACGACTATATATTCTGTGGCGCACAGCCACAAAAGACAAATTAACGCGGTTATTACCTCTTTGCCTTGCAGCTGCAGAAAAAAGTTTATACGGCTATCAAGTCTGTTGCTCCCAGCTACAAAAACCTAATACGACTTTATATTCTGTGGCGCACAGCCACAAAAGACAAATTAACGCGGTTATTGACTCTTTGCCGTGCAGCTACAGAAAAAAGTTTATACGGCTATCAAGTATGTTGCTCCCAGATACAAAAACCTAATACGACTTTATATTCTGTGGCGCACAGCCACAAAAGACAAATTAACGCGGTTATTATCTCTTTGCCTTGCAGCTACAGAAAAAAGTTTATACGGCTATCAAGTCTGTTGCTCCCAGCTACGAAAACCTAATACGACTATATATTCTGTGGCGCACAGCCACAAAAGACGAATTAACGCGGTTATTGACTCTTTGCCTTGCAGCTACAGAAACAAAGTTTATGCGGCTATCAAGTCTGTTGCTCCCAGCTACAAAAACCTAATACGACAATCTATTCTGTGGCGCACAGCCACAAAAACGAATTAACGCGGTTATTGACATTTTGACTTGCAGCTACAGAGAACAGTTCATACGGCTATCAAATCTGTTGCTCCCAGCTACAAAAACCTAATACGACAATCTATTCTGTGGCGCACAGCCACAAAATACGAATTATCGCGGTTATCGACTTGTTGGCTTGCAGTTACAGAGATAAGTTCATACGGCTATCAAGTCTGTTGCTCCCAGCTACAAAAACCTAATACGACTATATATTCTGTGGCGCACAGCCACAAAAGACAAATTAACGCGGTTATTACCTCTTTGCCTTGCAGCTGCAGAAAAAAGTGTATACGGCTATCAAGTCTGTTGCTCCCAGCTACAAAAACCTAATACGACTTTATATTCTGTGGCACACAGCCACAAAAGACAAATTAACGCGGTTATTGACTCTTTGCCGTGCAGCTACAGAAAAAAGTTTATACGGCTATCAAGTATGTTGCTCCCAGATACAAAAACCTAATACGACTTTATATTCTGTGGCGCACAGCCACAAAAGACAAATTAACGCGGTTATTATCTCTTTGCCTTGCAGCTACAGAAAAAAGTTTATACGGCTATCAAGTCTGTTGCTCCCAGCTACAAAAACCTAATACGACAATCTATTCTGTGGCGCACAGCCACAAAATACGAATTAACGCGGTTATCGACTGTTTGCTTTGCAGCTACAGAGAACAGTTAATACGGCTATCAAGTTGCTCATGGCTACAAAAACCTAATACGACTTTATATTCTGTGGCGCAAATTAACGCGGTTATTGACTCTTTGCCTTGCAGCTACAGAAAAAGTTTATACGACTATCAAGTATGTTGCTCCCAGCTAGAAAAACCCAATACAACTATCTATTCTGTGGCACACAGCCACAAAATACGAATTAACGCGGTTATCGACTCTTTGCCTTGCAGCTACAGAAAAAAGTTTATACGGCTATCAAGTCTGTTGCTCATGGCTACAAAAACCTAATACGACTTTATATTCTGTGGCGCACAGCCACAAAAGACAAATTAAAGCGGTTATTACCTCTTTGCCTTGCAGCTACAGAAAAAAGTTTATACGGCTATCAAGTCTGTTGCTCCCAGCTACAAAAACCTAATACGACTTTATATCCTGTGGCGCACAGCCACAAAAGACAAATTAACGCGGTTATTGACTCTTTGCCGTGCAGCTACAGAACAAAGTTTATACGGCTATCAAGTATGTTGCTCCCAGCTACAAAAACCTAATACGACTATCTATTCTGTGGCGCACAGCCACAAAATACGAATTAACGCGGTTATCGACTGTTTGCTTTGCAGCTACAGAAAAAAGTTAATACGGCTATCAAGTCTGATGTTCCCAGCTACAAAAACCTGATGAGACAATCTATTCTGTGGCGCACAGCCACAAAATACGAACTAACGCGGTTATCGACTCTTTGCCTTGCAGCTACAGAGAACAGTTCATACGGCTATCAAATATGTTGCTCCCAGCTACAAAAACCTAATACGACAATCTATTCTGTGGCGCACAGCCACAAAATACGAATAAACGCGGTTATCGAGTCTTTGCCTTGCAGCTACAGAGAACAGTTCATACGGCTATCAAATCTGTTGCTCCCAGCTACAAAAACCTAATACGACAATCTATTCTGTGGCGCACAGCCACAAAATACGAATTATCGCGGTAATCGACTTGTTGGCTTGCAGTTACAGAGATAAGTTCATACGGCTATCAAGTCTGTTGCTCCCAGCTACAAAAACCTAATACGACTATATATTCTGTGGCGCACAGCCACAAAATACGAATTATCGCGGTTATCGACTTGTTGGCTTGCAGTTACAGAGATAAGTTCATACTGCTATCAAGTCTGTTGCTCCCAGCTACAAAAACCTAATACGACTTTATATTCTGTGGCGCACAGCCACAAAAGACAAATTAACGCGGTTATTATCTCTTTGCCTCGCAGCTGCAGAAAAAAGTTTATACGGCTATCAAGTCTGTTGCTCCCAGCTACAAAAACCTAATACGACTTTATATTCTGTGGCGCACAGCCACAAAAGACAAATTAACGCGGTTATTGACTCTTTGCCGTGCAGCTACAGAAAAAAGTTTATACGGCTATCAAGTATGTTGCTCCCAGATACAAAAACCTAATACGACTTTATATTCTGTGGCGCACAGCCACAAAAGACAAATTAACGCGGTTATTATCTCTTTGCCTTGCAGCTACAGAAAAAAGTTTATACGGCTATCAAGTCTGTTGCTCCCAGCTACGAAAACCTAATACGACTATATATTCTGTGGCGCACAGCCACAAAAGACGAATTAACGCGGTTATTGACTCTTTGCCTTGCAGCTACAGAAACAAAGTTTATGCGGCTATCAAGTCTGTTGCTCCCAGCTACAAAAACCTAATACGACAATCTATTCTGTGGCGCACAGCCACAAAAACGAATTAACGCGGTTATTGACATTTTGACTTGCAGCTACAAAAAAAAATCATACGGCTATCAAGTCTGTTGCTCCCAACTACAACAACATATTACGGCTTTATATTCTGTGGCGCACAGCCACAAATACAAATTAACGCGGTTATTGACTCTTTGCCTTGCAGTTACAGAGAACATTTCATACGGCTATCAAATCTGTTGCTCCCAGTTACAAAAACCTAATACGACTGTATATTCTGTGGCGCACAGACACAAAAGACAAATTAACGCGGTTATTACCTCTTCGCCTTGCAGCTACAGAAAAAAGTTTATACGGCTATCAAGTCTGTTGCTCCCAGCTACAAAAACCTAATACGACTTTATATTCTGTGGCGCACAGCCACAAAAGACGAATTAACGCGGTTATTGACTCTTTGCCTTGCAGCTACAGAAAAAAGTTTATACGGCTATCAAGTATGTTGCTCCCAGCTAGAAAAACCCATTACAACTATCGATTCTGTGGCACACAGCCACAAAATACGAATTAACGCGGTTATCGACTCTTTGCCTTGCAGCTACAGTAAAAAGTTTATACGGCTATCAAGTCTGTTGCTCCCAGCTACAAAAACCTAATACGACTTTATATTCTGTGGCGCACAGCCACAAAAGACAAATTAACGCGGTTATTGACTCTTTGCCTTGCAGCTACAGAGAACAGTTCATACGGCTATCAAATATGTTGCTCCCAGCTACAAAAACCTAATACGACAATCTATTCTGTGGCGCACAGCCACAAAATACGAATTAACGCGGTTATCGACTGTTTGCTTTGCAGCTACAGAGAACAGTTAATACGGCTATCAAGTTGTTCATGGCTACAAAAACCTAATACGACTTTATATTCTGTGGCGCACAGCCACAAAAGACAAATTAACGCGGTTATTGACTCTTTGCCTTGCAGCTACAGAAAAAAGTTTATACGACTATCAAGTATGTTGCTCCCAGCTAGAAAAACCCAATACAACTATCTATTCTGTGGCACACAGCCACAAAATACGAATTAACGCGGTTATCGACTCTTTGCCTTGCAGCTACAGAAAAAAGTTTATACGGCTATCAAGTCTGTTGCTCATGGCTACAAAAACCTAATACGACTTTATATTCTGTGGCGCACAGCCACAAAAGACAAATTAAAGCGGTTATTACCTCTTTGCCTTGCAGCTACAGAAAAAAGTTTATACGGCTATCAAGTCTGTTGCTCCCAGCTACAAAAACCTAATACGACTTTATATCCTGTGGCGCACAGCCAAACGCGGTTATTGACTCTTTGCCGTGCAGCTACAGAAAAAGTTTATACGGCTATCAAGTATGTTGCTCCCAGCTACAAAAACCTAATACGACTATCTATTCTGTGGCGCACAGCCACAAAACACGAATTAACGCGGTTATCGACTGTTTGCTTTGCAGCTACAGAAAAAAGTTAATACGGCTATCAAGTCTGTTGTTCCCAGCTACAAAAACCTGATAAGACAATCTATTCTGTGGCGCACAACCACAAAATACGAACTAACGCGGTTATCGACTCTTTGCCTTGCAGCTACAGAGAACAGTTCATACGGCTATCAAATATGTTGCTCCCAGCTACAAAAAACCTAATACGACAATCTATTCTGTGGCGCACAGCCATAAAATACGAATAAACGCGGTTATCGACTCTTTGCCTTGCAGCTACAGAGAACAGTTCATACGGCTATCGAATCTGTTGCTCCCAGCTACAAAAACCTAATACGACAATCTATTCTGTGGCGCACAGCCACAAAATACGAATTATCGCGGTTATCGACTTGTTGGCTTGCAGTTACAGAGATAAGTTCATACGGCTATCAAGTCTGTTGCTCCCAGCTACAAAAACCTAATACGACTATATATTCTGTGGCGCACAGCCACAAAAGACGAATTAACGCGGTTATTGACTCTTTGCCTTGCAGCTACAGAACAAAGTTTATGCGGCTATCAAGTCTGTTGCTCCCAGCTACAAAAACCTAATACGACAATCTATTCTGTGGCGCACAGCCACAAAAACGAATTAACGCGGTTATTGACATTTTGACTTGCAGCTACAAAAAAAATCATACGGCTATCAAGTCTGTTGCTCCCAACTACAAAAACATATTACGACTTTATATTCTGTGGCGCACAGCCACAAAATACAAATTAACGCGGTTATTGACTCTTTGCCTTGCAGTTACAGAGAACATTTCATACGGCTATCAAATCTGTTGCTCCCAGCTACAAAAACCTAATACGACTGTATATTCTGTGGCGCACAGACACAAAAGACAAATTAACGCGGTTATTACCTCTTTGCCTTGCAGCTACAGAAAAAAGTTTATACGGCTATCAAGTCTGTTGCTCCCAGCTACAAAAACCTAATACGACTTCATATTCTGTGGCGCACAGCCACAAAAGACAAATTCACGCGGTTATTGACTCTTTGCCGTGCAGCTACAAAAAAAAGGTTGTACGGCTATCAAGTATGTTGCTCCCAGCTACAAAAACGTAATACTATTCTGTGGCGCACAGCCACAAAATACGAATTAACGCGGTTATCGACTTTTTGCCTTGCAGCTACAGAGAACAGTTCATACGGCTATCAAATCTGTTGCTCCCAGCTACAAAAACCTAATACGACAATCTATTCTGAGGCGCACAGCCACAAAATACGAATTGTCGCGGTTATCGACTTGTTGGTCTGCAGCTAAAGAGAAAAGTTCATACGGCTATCAAGTCTGTTGCTCCCAGCTACAAAAACCTAATACGACTTTATATTCTGTGGCGCACAGCCACAAAAGACAAATTAACGCGGTTATTGACTCTTTGCCGTGCAGCTACAGAAAAAGTTTATACGGCTATCAAGTATGTTGCTCCCAGCTACAAAAACCTAATACGACTATCTATTCTGTGGCGCACAGCCACAAAATACGAATTAACGCGGTTATCGACTGTTTGCTTTGCAGCTACAGAAAAAAGTTAATACGGCTATCAAGTCTGTTGTTCCCAGCTACAAAAACCTGATACGACAATCTATTCTGTGGCGCACAGCCACAAAATACGAATTAACGCGGTTATCGACTCTTTGCCTTGCAGCTACAGAGAACAGTTCATACGGCTATCAAATATGTTGCTCCCAGCTACAAAAACCTAATACGACAATCTATTCTGTGGCGCACAGCCACAACATACGAATTAACGCGGTTATCGACTCTTTGCCCTGCAGCTAAAGAGAAAAGTTCATACGGCTATCAAGTCTGTTGCTCCCAGCTACGAAAACCTAATACGACTTTATATTCTGTGGCGCACAGCCACAAAAGACAAATTAACGCGGTTATTGACTCTTTGCCGTGCAGCTACAGAAAAAAGTTTATACGGCTATCAAGTATGTTGCTCCCAGCTACAAAAACCTAATACGACTATCTATTCTGTAGCTGCACGGCAAAGAGTCAATAACCGCGTTAATTTGTCTTTTGTGTCTGTGCGCCACAGAATATAAAGCCGTATTAGGTTTTTGTAGCTGGGAGCAACAGATTTGATAGCCGTATGAAATGTTCTCTGTAACTGCAAGGCAAAGAGTCAATAACCGCGTTAATTTGTATTTTGTGGCTGTGCGCCACAGAATATAAAGCCGTAATATGTTTTTGTAGTTGGGAGCAACAGACTTGATAGCCGTATGATTTTTTTTTGTAGCTGCAAGTCAAAATGTCAATAACCGCGTTAATTCGTTTTTGTGGCTGTGCGCCACAGAATAGATTGTCGTATTAGGTTTTTGTAGCTGGGAGCAACAGACTTGATAGCCGCATAAACTTTGTTTCTGTAGCTGCAAGGCAAAGAGTCAATAACCGCGTTAATTCGTCTTTTGTGGCTGTGCGCCACAGAATATATAGTCGTATTAGGTTTTTGTAGCTGGGAGCAACAGACTTGATAGCCGTATGAACTTATCTCTGTAACTGCAAGCCAACAAGTCGATAACCGCGATAATTCGTATTTTGTGGCTGTGCGCCACAGAATATATTGTCGTATTAG
>CAXIWQ010000154.1:0-102643 GCA_964036275.1 Litoditis marina
CTACAAAAAAAAAATCATACGGCTATCAAGTCTGTTGCTCCCAGCTACAAAAACCTAATACGACTATCTATTCTGTGGCGCACAGCCACAAAATACGAATTGACGCGGTTATCGACTCTTTGCCTTGCAGCTACAAAAAACAGTTCATACGGCTATCAAGTCTGTTGCTCCCAGCTACAAAAACCTAATACGACTTTATATTCTGTGGCGCACAGCCACAAAATACGAATTGACGCGGTTATCGACTCTTTGCCTTGCAGCTACAGAGAACAGTTCATACGGCTATGAAGTCTGTTGCTCCCAGCTACGAAAACCTAATACGACTTTATATTCTGTGGCGCACAGCCACAAAAGACAAATTAACGCGGTTATTGACTCTTTGCCGTGCAGCTACAGGAAAAAGGTTATACGGCTATCAAGTATGTTGCTCCCAGCTACAAAAACCTAATACGACTATCTATTCTGTGGCGCACAGCCACAAAATACGAATTGACGCGGTTATCGACTCTTTGCCTTGCAGCTACAGAGAACAGTTCATACGGCTATCAAGTCTGTTGCTCCCAGCTACGAAAACCTAATACGACTTTATATTCTGTGGCGCACAGCCACAAAAGACAAATTAACGCGGTTATTGACTCTTTGCCGTGCAGCTACAGGAAAAAGGTTATACGGCTATCAAGTATGTTGCTCCCAGCTACAAAAACCTAATACGACTATCTATTCTGTGGCGCACAGCCACAAAATACGAATTGACGCGGTTATCGACTCTTTGCCTTGCAGCTACAGAGAACAGTTCATACGGCTATCAAATCTGTTGCTCCCAGCTACAAAAACCTAATACGACAATCTATTCTGTGGCGCACAGCCACAAAAGACGAATTAACGCGGTTATTGACTCTTTGCCTCGCAGTTACAGAGAACATTTCATACGGCTATCAAATCTGTTGCTCCCAGCTACAAAAACCTAATACGACAATCTATTCTGTGGCGCACAGCCACAAAGACGAATTAACGCGGTTATTGACATTTTGACTTGCAGCTACAAAAAAAAAATCATACGGCTATCAAGTCTGTTGCTCCCAGCTACAAAAACCTAATACGACTATCTATTCTGTGGCGCACAGCCACAAAATACGAATTGACGCGGTTATCGACTCTTTGCCTTGCAGCTACAAAAAACAGTTCATACGGCTATCAAGTCTGTTGCTCCCAGCTACAAAAACCTAATACGACTTTATATTCTGTGGCGCACAGCCACAAAAGACAAATTAACGCGGTTATTGACTCTTTGCCGTGCAGCTACAGGAAAAAGGTTATACGGCTATCAAGTATGTTGCTCCCAGCTACAAAAACCTAATACGACTATCTATTCTGTGGCGCACAGCCACAAAATACGAATTAACGCGGTTATCGACTCTTTGCCTTGCAGCTACAGAGAACAGTTCATACGGCTATCAAATCTGTTGCTCCCAGCTACAAAAACCTAATACGACAATCTATTCTGTGGCGCACAGCCACAAAATACGAATTATCGCGGTTATCGACTTGTTGGCTTGCAGCTACAGAGAAAAGTTCATACGGCTATCAAGTCTGTTGCTCCCAGCTACAAAAACCTAATACGACTATATATTCTGTGGCGCACAGCCACAAAAGACGAATTAACGCGGTTATTGACTCTTTGCCTCGCAGTTACAGAGAATATTTTATCAAATCTGTTGCTCCCAGCAACAAAAACCTGATACGACAATCTATTCTGTGGCGCACAGCCACAAAAGACAAATTAACGCGGTTATTACCTCTTTGCCTTGCAGCTACAGAAAAAAGTTCATACGGCTATCAAGTCTGTTGCTCCCAGCTACGAAAACCTAATACGACTTTATATTCTGTGGCGCACAGCCACAAAAGACAAATTAACGCGGTTATTGACTCTTTGCCGTGCAGCTACAGGAAAAAGGTTATACGGCTATCAAGTATGTTGCTCCCAGCTACAAAAACCTAATACGACTATCTATTCTGTGGCGCACAGCCACAAAATACGAATTG
The DNA here is from genome assembly GCA_964036275.1 of Litoditis marina. Classification (NCBI taxonomy): domain Eukaryota; kingdom Metazoa; phylum Nematoda; class Chromadorea; order Rhabditida; family Rhabditidae; genus Litoditis; species Litoditis marina. The sequence continues at coordinate 2,044 of CAXIWQ010000154.1, forward strand.
ACGCGGTTATCGACTCTTTGCCTTGCAGCTACAGAGAACAGTTCATACGGCTATCAAGTCTGTTGCTCCCAGCTACGAAAACCTAATACGACTTTATATTCTGTGGCGCACAGCCACAAAAGACAAATTAACGCGGTTATTGACTCTTTGCCGTGCAGCTACAGGAAAAAGGTTATACGGCTATCAAGTATGTTGCTCCCAGCTACAAAAACCTAATACGACTATCTATTCTGTGGCGCACAGCCACAAAATACGAATTGACGCGGTTATCGACTCTTTGCCTTGCAGCTACAGAGAACAGTTCATACGGCTATCAAATCTGTTGCTCCCAGCTACAAAAACCTAATACGACAATCTATTCTGTGGCGCACAGCCACAAAAGACGAATTAACGCGGTTATTGACTCTTTGCCTCGCAGTTACAGAGAACATTTCATACGGCTATCAAATCTGTTGCTCCCAGCTACAAAAACCTAATACGACAATCTATTCTGTGGCGCACAGCCACAAAGACGAATTAACGCGGTTATTGACATTTTGACTTGCAGATACAAAAAAAAAATCATACGGCTATCAAGTCTGTTGCTTCCAACTACAAAAACATAATACGACTTTATATTCTGTGGCGCACAGCCACAAAATACAAATTAACGCGGTTATTGACTCTTTGCCTTGCAGTTACAGAGAACATTTCATACGGCTATCAAATCTGTTGCTCCCAGCTACAAAAACCTAATACGACTTTATATTCTGTGGCGCACAGCCACAAAAGACAAATTAACGCGGTTATTACCTCTTTGCCTTGCAGCCACAGAAAAAAGTTTATACGGCTATCAAGTCTGTTGCTCCCAGCTACAAAAACCTGATACGACAATCTATTCTGTGGCGCACAGCCACAAAAGACGAATTAACGCGGTTATTGACTCTTTGCCTTGCAGCTACAGAAAAAAAATCATACGGCTATCAAGTCTGTTGCTCCCAGCTACGAAAACCTAATACGACTTTATATTCTGTGGCGCACAGCCACAAAACACGAAATATTGCGGTTATCGACTCTTTGCCTTGCAGCTACAGAAAAAAAATCATACGGCTATCAAGTCTGTTGCTCCCAGCTACAAAAACCTGATACGACAATCTATTCTGTGGCGCACAGCCACAAAAGACAAATTAACGCGGTTATTACCTCTTTGCCTTGCAGCTACAGAAAAAAGTTCATACGGCTATCAAGTCTGTTGCTCCCAGCTACGAAAACCTAATACGACTTTATATTCTGTGGCGCACAGCCACAAAATACGAATTAACGCGGTTATCGACTCTTTGCCTTGCAGCTACAGAGAACAGTTTATACGGCTATCAAGTCTGTTGCTCCCAGCTACAAAAACCTAATACGACTATATATTCTGTGGCGCACAGCCACAAAATACGAATTAACGCGGTTATCGACTCTTTGCCTTGCAGCTACAGAGAACAGTTCATACGGCTATCAAGTCTGTTGCTCCCAGCTACGAAAACCTAATACGACTTTATATTCTGTGGCGCACAGCCACAAAACACGAAATATCGCGGTTATCGACTTGTTGGCTTGCAGCTACAGAGAAAAGTTCATACGGCTATCAAGTCTGTTGCTCCCAGCTACAAAAACCTGATACGACAATCTATTCTGTGGCGCACAGCCACAAAAGACAAATTAACGCGGTTATTACCTCTTTGCCTTGCAGCTACAGAAAAAAGTTCATACGGCTATCAAGTCTGTTGCTCCCAGCTACGAAAACCTAATACGACTTTATATTCTGTGGCGCACAGCCACAAAAGACAAATTAACGCGGTTATTGACTCTTTGCCGTGCAGCTACAGGAAAAAGGTTATACGGCTATCAAGTATGTTGCTCCCAGCTACAAAAACCTAATACGACTATCTATTCTGTGGCGCACAGCCACAAAATACGAATTGACGCGGTTATCGACTCTTTGCCTTGCAGCTACAGAGAATATTTCATACGGCTATCAAATCTGTTGCTCCCAGCTACAAAAACCTAATACGACAATCTATTCTGTGGCGCACAACCACAAAAAACAAATTATCGCGGTTATCGACTTGTTGGCTTGCAGCTACAGAGAAAAGTTCATACGGCTATCAAGTCTGTTTCTCCCAGCTACAAAAACCTAATACGACTATATATTCTGTGGCGCACAGCCACAAAAGACGAATTAACGCGGTTATTGACTCTTTACCTCGCAGTTACAGAGAACATTTCATACGGCTATCAAATCTGTTGCTCCCAGCTACAAAAACCTAATACGACAATCTATTCTGTGGCGCACAGCCACAAAGACGAATTAACGCGGTTATTGACATTTTGACTTGCAGCTACAAAAAAAAAATCATACGGCTATCAAGTCTGTTGCTCCCAGCTACAAAAACCTAATACGACTATATATTCTGTGGCGCACAGCCACAAAAGACGAATTAACGCGGTTATTGACTCTTTGCCTCGCAGTTACAGAGAATATTTTATCAAATCTGTTGCTCCCAGCAACAAAAACCTGATACGACAATCTATTCTGTGGCGCACAGCCACAAAAGACAAATTAACGCGGTTATTACCTCTTTGCCTTGCAGCTACAGAAAAAAGTTCATACGGCTATCAAGTCTGTTGCTCCCAGCTACGAAAACCTAATACGACTTTATATTCTGTGGCGCACAGCCACAAAAGACAAATTAACGCGGTTATCGACTCTTTGCCTTGCAGCTACAGAAAAAAAGTTCATACGGCTATCAAGTCTGTTGCTCCCAGCTACAAAAACCTAATACGACTATATATTCTGTGGCGCACAGCCACAAAAGACGAATTAACGCGGTTATTGACTCTTTGCCTCGCAGTTACAGAGAATATTTTATCAAATCTGTTGCTCCCAGCAACAAAAACCTGATACGACAATCTATTCTGTGGCGCACAGCCACAAAAGACAAATTAACGCGGTTATTGACTCTTTGCCGTGCAGCTACAGGAAAAAGGTTATACGGCTATCAAGTATGTTGCTCCCAGCTACAAAAACCTAATACGACTATCTATTCTGTGGCGCACAGCCACAAAATACGAATTGACGCGGTTATCGACTCTTTGCCTTGCAGCTACAGAGAACAGTTCATACGGCTATCAAATCTGTTGCTTCCAGCTACAAAAACCTAATACGACAATCTATTCTGTGGCGCACAGCCACAAAAGACGAATTAACGCGGTTATTGACTCTTTGCCTCGCAGTTACAGAGAACATTTCATACGGCTATCAAATCTGTTGCTCCCAGCTACAAAAACCTAATACGACAATCTATTCTGTGGCGCACAGCCACAAAGACGAATTAACGCGGTTATTGACATTTTGACTTGCAGCTACAAAAAAAAATCATACGGCTATCAAGTCTGTTGCTTCCAACTACAAAAACATAATACGACTTTATATTCTGTGGCGCACAGCCACAAAATACAAATTAACGCGGTTATTGACTCTTTGCCTTGCAGTTACAGAGAACATTTCATACGGCTATCAAATCTGTTGCTCCCAGCTACAAAAACCTAATACGACTTTATATTCTGTGGCGCACAGCCACAAAAGACAAATTAACGCGGTTATTACCTCTTTGCCTTGCAGCTACAGAAAAAAGTTTATACGGCTATCAAGTCTGTTGCTCCCAGCTACAAAAACCTGATACGACAATCTATTCTGTGGCGCACAGCCACAAAAGACGAATTAACGCGGTTATTGACTCTTTGCCTTGCAGCTACAGAAAAAAAATCATACGGCTATCAAGTCTGTTGCTCCCAGCTACGAAAACCTAATACGACTTTATATTCTGTGGCGCACAGCCACAAAACACGAAATATTGCGGTTATCGACTCTTTGCCTTGCAGCTACAGAAAAAAAATCATACGGCTATCAAGTCTGTTGCTCCCAGCTACAAAAACCTGATACGACAATCTATTCTGTGGCGCACAGCCACAAAAGACAAATTAACGCGGTTATTACCTCTTTGCCTTGCAGCTACAGAAAAAAGTTCATACGGCTATCAAGTCTGTTGCTCCCAGCTACGAAAACCTAATACGACTTTATATTCTGTGGCGCACAGCCACAAAATACGAATTAACGCGGTTATCGACTCTTTGCCTTGCAGCTACAGAGAACAGTTTATACGGCTATCAAGTCTGTTGCTCCCAGCTACAAAAACCTAATACGACTATATATTCTGTGGCGCACAGCCACAAAATACGAATTAACGCGGTTATCGACTCTTTGCCTTGCAGCTACAGAGAACAGTTCATACGGCTATCAAGTCTGTTGCTCCCAGCTACGAAAACCTAATACGACTTTATATTCTGTGGCGCACAGCCACAAAACACGAAATATCGCGGTTATCGACTTGTTGGCTTGCAGCTACAGAGAAAAGTTCATACGGCTATCAAGTCTGTTGCTCCCAGCTACAAAAACCTGATACGACAATCTATTCTGTGGCGCACAGCCACAAAAGACAAATTAACGCGGTTATTACCTCTTTGCCTTGCAGCTACAGAAAAAAGTTCATACGGCTATCAAGTCTGTTGCTCCCAGCTACGAAAACCTAATACGACTTTATATTCTGTGGCGCACAGCCACAAAAGACAAATTAACGCGGTTATTGACTCTTTGCCGTGCAGCTACAGGAAAAAGGTTATACGGCTATCAAGTATGTTGCTCCCAGCTACAAAAACCTAATACGACTATCTATTCTGTGGCGCACAGCCACAAAATACGAATTGACGCGGTTATCGACTCTTTGCCTTGCAGCTACAGAGAATCTTTCATACGGCTATCAAATCTGTTGCTCCCAGCTACAAAAACCTAATACGACAATCTATTCTGTGGCGCACAGCCACAAAAAACAAATTATCGCGGTTATCGACTTGTTGGCTTGCAGCTACAGAGAAAAGTTCATACGGCTATCAAGTCTGTTTCTCCCAGCTACAAAAACCTAATACGACTATATATTCTGTGGCGCACAGCCACAAAAGACGAATTAACGCGGTTATTGACTCTTTACCTCGCAGTTACAGAGAACATTTCATACGGCTATCAAATCTGTTGCTCCCAGCTACAAAAACCTAATACGACAATCTATTCTGTGGCGCACAGCCACAAAGACGAATTAACGCGGTTATTGACATTTTGACTTGCAGCTACAAAAAAAAAATCATACGGCTATCAAGTCTGTTGCTCCCAGCTACAAAAACCTAATACGACTATATATTCTGTGGCGCACAGCCACAAAAGACGAATTAACGCGGTTATTGACTCTTTGCCTCGCAGTTACAGAGAATATTTTATCAAATCTGTTGCTCCCAGCAACAAAAACCTGATACGACAATCTATTCTGTGGCGCACAGCCACAAAAGACAAATTAACGCGGTTATTACCTCTTTGCCTTGCAGCTACAGAAAAAAGTTCATACGGCTATCAAGTCTGTTGCTCCCAGCTACGAAAACCTAATACGACTTTATATTCTGTGGCGCACAGCCACAAAAGACAAATTAACGCGGTTATTGACTCTTTGCCGTGCAGCTACAGGAAAAAGGTTATACGGCTATCAAGTATGTTGCTCCCAGCTACAAAAACCTAATACGACTATCTATTCTGTGGCGCACAGCCACAAAATACGAATTGACGCGGTTATCGACTCTTTGCCTTGCAGCTACAGAGAACAGTTCATACGGCTATCAAGTCTGTTGCTCCCAGCTACGAAAACCTAATACGACTTTATATTCTGTGGCGCACAGCCACAAAAGACAAATTAACGCGGTTATTGACTCTTTGCCGTGCAGCTACAGGAAAAAGGTTATACGGCTATCAAGTATGTTGCTCCCAGCTACAAAAACCTAATACGACTATCTATTCTGTGGCGCACAGCCACAAAATACAAATTGACGCGGTTATCGACTCTTTGCCTTGCAGCTACAGAGAACAGTTCATACGGCTATCAAATCTGTTGCTCCCAGCTACAAAAACCTAATACGACAATCTATTCTGTGGCGCACAGCCACAAAAGACGAATTAACGCGGTTATTGACTCTTTGCCTCGCAGTTACAGAGAACATTTCATACGGCTATCAAATCTGTTGCTCCCAGCTACAAAAACCTAATACGACAATCTATTCTGTGGCGCACAGCCACAAAGACGAATTAACGCGGTTATTGACATTTTGACTTGCAGCTACAAAAAAAAAATCATACGGCTATCAAGTCTGTTGCTTCCAACTACAAAAACATAATACGACTTTATATTCTGTGGCGCACAGCCACAAAATACAAATTAACGCGGTTATTGACTCTTTGCCTTGCAGTTACAGAGAACATTTCATACGGCTATCAAATCTGTTGCTCCCAGCTACAAAAACCTAATACGACTTTATATTCTGTGGCGCACAGCCACAAAAGACAAATTAACGCGGTTATTACCTCTTTGCCTTGCAGCTACAGAAAAAAGTTTATACGGCTATCAAGTCTGTTGCTCCCAGCTACAAAAACCTGATGCGACAATCTATTCTGTGGCGCACAGCCACAAAAGACAAATTAACGCGGTTATTACCTCTTTGCCTTGCAGCTACAAAAAAAGTTCATACGGCTATCAAGTCTGTTGCTCCCAGCTACAAAAACCTAATACGACTTTATATTCTGTGGCGCACAGCCACAAAAGACAAATTAACGCGGTTATTGACTCTTTGCCGTGCAGCTACAGGAAAAAGGTTATACGGCTATCAAGTATGTTGCTCCCAGCTACAAAAACCTAATACGACTATCTATTCTGTGGCGCACAGCCACAAAATACGAATTAACGCGGTTATCGACTCTTTGCCTTGCAGCTACAGAGAACAGTTCATACGGCTATCAAATCTGTTGCTCCCAGATACAAAAACCTAATACGACAATCTATTCTGTGGCGCACAGCCACAAAATACGAATTATCGCGGTTATCGACTTGTTGGCTTGCAGCTACAGAGAAAAGTTCATACGGCTATCAAGTCTGTTGCTCCCAGCTACAAAAACCTGATACGACAATCTATTCTGTGGCGCACAGCCACAAAAGACAAATTAACGCGGTTATTACCTCTTTGCCTTGCAGCTACAGAAAAAAATTCATACGGCTATCAAGTCTGTTGCTCCCAGCTACGAAAACCTAATACGACTTTATATTCTGTGGCGTACAGCCACAAAAGACAAATTAACGCGGTTATTGACTCTTTGCCGTGCAGCTACAGGAAAAAGGTTATACGGCTATCAAGTATGTTGCTCCCAGCTAAAAAAACCTAATACGACTATCTATTCTGTGGCGCACAGTCACAAAATACGAATTAACGCGGTTATCGACTCTTTGCCTTGCAGCTACAGAGAACAGATCATACGGCCATCAAGTCTGTTGCTCCCAGCTACAAAAACCTAATACGACTATATATTCTGTGGCGCACAGCCACAAAAGACGAATTAACGCGGTTATTGACTCTTTGCCTCGCAGTTACAGAGAATATTTCATACGGCTATCAAATCTGTTGCTCCCAGCTACAAAAACCTAATACGACAATCTATTCTGTGGCGCACAGCCACAAAGACGAATTAACGCGGTTATTGACATTTTGACTTGCAGCTACAAAAAAAAATCATACGGCTATCAAGTCTGTTGCTTCCAACTACAGAAACATAATACGACAATCTATTCTGTGGCGCACAGCCACAAAACACGAAATATCGCGGTTATCGACTTGTTGGCTTGCAGCTACAGAGAAAAGTTCATACGGCTATCAAGTCTGTTGCTCCCAGCTACAAAAACCTAATACGACAATCTATTCTGTGGCGCACAGCCACAAAAGACGAATTAACGCGGTTATTGACTCTTTGCCTCGCAGTTACAGAGAACATTTCATACGGCTATCAAATCTGTTGCTCCCAGCTACAAAAACCTAATACGACAATCTATTCTGTGGCGCACAGCCACAAAGACGAATTAACGCGGTTATTGACATTTTGACTTGCAGCTACAAAAAAAAAATCATACGGCTATCAAGTCTGTTGCTTCCAACTACAAAAACATAATACGACTTTATATTCTGTGGCGCACAGCCACAAAATACAAATTAACGCGGTTATTGACTCTTTGCCTTGCAGTTACAGAGAACATTGCATACGGCTATCAAATCTGTTGCTCCCAGCTACAAAAACCTAATACGACTTTATATTCTGTGGCGCACAGCCACAAAAGACAAATTAACGCGGTTATTACCTCTTTGCCTTGCAGCTACAGAAAAAAGTTTATACGGCTATCAAGTCTGTTGCTCCCAGCTACAAAAACCTGATACGACAATCTATTCTGTGGCGCACAGCCACAAAAGACAAATTAACGCGGTTATTACCTCTTTGCCTTGCAGCTACAAAAAAAGTTCATACGGCTATCAAGTCTGTTGCTCCCAGCTACAAAAACCTAATACGACTTTATATTCTGTGGCGCACAGCCACAAAAGACAAATTAACGCGGTTATTGACTCTTTGCCGTGCAGCTACAGGAAAAAGGTTATACGGCTATCAAGTATGTTGCTCCCAGCTACAAAAACCTAATACGACTATCTATTCTGTGGCGCACAGCCACAAAATACGAATTAACGCGGTTATCGACTCTTTGCCTTGCAGCTACAGAGAACAGTTCATACGGCTATCAAATCTGTTGCTCCCAGCTACAAAAACCTAATACGACAATCTATTCTGTGGCGCACAGCCACAAAATACGAATTATCGCGGTTATCGACTTGTTGGCTTGCAGCTACAGAGAAAAGTTCATACGGCTATCAAGTCTGTTGCTCCCAGCTACAAAAACCTGATACGACAATCTATTCTGTGGCGCACAGCCACAAAAGACAAATTAACGCGGTTATTACCTCTTTGCCTTGCAGCTACAGAAAAAAATTCATACGGCTATCAAGTCTGTTGCTCCCAGCTACGAAAACCTAATACGACTTTATATTCTGTGGCGCACAGCCACAAAAGACAAATTAACGCGGTTATTGACTCTTTGCCGTGCAGCTACAGGAAAAAGGTTATACGGCTATCAAGTATGTTGCTCCCAGCTAAAAAAACCTAATACGACTATCTATTCTGTGGCGCACAGTCACAAAATACGAATTAACGCGGTTATCGACTCTTTGCCTTGCAGCTACAGAGAACAGATCATACGGCCATCAAGTCTGTTGCTCCCAGCTACAAAAACCTAATACGACTATATATTCTGTGGCGCACAGCCACAAAAGACGAATTAACGCGGTTATTGACTCTTTGCCTCGCAGTTACAGAGAATATTTCATACGGCTATCAAATCTGTTGCTCCCAGCTACAAAAACCTAATACGACAATCTATTCTGTGGCGCACAGCCACAAAGACGAATTAACGCGGTTATTGACATTTTGACTTGCAGCTACAAAAAAAAATCATACGGCTATCAAGTCTGTTGCTTCCAACTACAGAAACATAACACGACAATCTATTCTGTGGCGCACAGCCACAAAACACGAAATATCGCGGTTATCGACTTGTTGGCTTGCAGCTACAGAGAAAAGTTCATACGGCTATCAAGTCTGTTGCTCCCAGCTACAAAAACCTGATACGACAATCTATTCTGTGGCGCACAGCCACAAAAGACAAATTAACGCGGTTATTACCTCTTTGCCTTGCAGCTACAGAAAAAAGGTTATACGGCTATCAAGTATGTTGCTCCCAGCTACAAAAACCTAATACGACTATCTATTCTGTGGCGCACAGCCACAAAATACGAATTGACGCGGTTATCGACTCTTTGCCTTGCAGCTACAGAGAACAGTTCATACGACTATCAAATCTGTTGCTCCCAGCTACAAAAACCTAATACGACAATCTATTCTGTGGCGCGAGCCACAAAATACAAATTATCGCGGTTATCGACTTGTTGGCTTGCAGCTACAGAGAAAAGTTCATACGGCTATCAAGTCTGTTGCTCCCAGCTACAAAAACCTAATACGACTATATATTCTGTGGCGCACAGCCACAAAAGACGAATTAACGCGGTTATTGACTCTTTGCCTCGCAGTTACAGAGAACATTTCATACGGCTATCAAATCTGTTCCTCCCAGCTACAAAAACCTAATACGACAATCTATTCTGTGGCGCACAGGGACAAAGACGAATTAACGCGGTTATTGACATTTTGACTTGCAGCTACAAAAAAAATCATACGGCTATCAAGTCTGTTGCTTCCAACTACAAAAACATAATACGACTTTATATTCTGTGGCGCACAGCCACAAAATACAAATTAACGCGGTTATTGACTCTTTGCCTTGCAGTTACAGAGAACATTTCATACGGCTCTCAAATCTGTTGCTCCCAGCTACAAAAACCTAATACGACTTTATATTCTGTGGCGCACAGCCACAAAAGACAAATTAACGCGGTTATTACCTCTTTGCCTTGCAGCTACAGAAAAAAAGTGTATACGGCTATCAAGTCTGTTGCTCCCAGCTACAAAAACCTAATACGACTTTATATTCTGTGGCGCACAGCCACAAAAGACAAATTAACGCGGTTATTGACTCTTTGCCGTGCAGCTACAGAAAAATTTTATACGGCTATCAAGTATGTTGCTCCCAGCTACAAAAACCTAAGACGACTATCTATTGTGTGGCGCACAGCCACAAAATACGAATTAACGCGGTTATCGACTGTTTGCTTTGCAGCTACAGAAAAAAGTTAATACGGCTATCAAGTATGTTGTTCCCAGCTACAAAAAACCTGATACGACAATATATCCTGTGGCGCAAAGCCACAAAATACGAATTAACGCGGTTATTGACATTTTGACTTGCAGCTACAAAAAAAAATCATACGGCTATCAAGTCTGTTGCTTCCAACTACAAAAACATAATACGACTTTATATTCTGTGGCGCACAGCCACAAAATACAAATTGACGCGGTTATTGACTCTTTGCCTTGCAGCTACAGAAAAAAAGTTTATACGGCTATCAAGTCTGTTGCTCATGGCTACAAAAACCTAATACGACTTTATATTCTGTGGCGCACAGCCACAAAAGACAAATTAACGCGGTTATTACCTCTTTGCCTTGCAGCTACATAAAAAAGTTTATACGGCTATCAAGTCTGTTGCTCCCAGCTACAAAAACCTAATACGACTTTATATTCTGTGGCGCACAGCCACAAAAGACAAATTAACGCGGTTATTGACTCTTTGCCGTGCAGCTACAGAAAAATTTTATACGGCTATCAAGTATGTTGCTCCCAGCTACAAAAACCTGATACGACTATCTATTGTGTGGCGCACAGCCACAAAATACGAATTAACGCGGTTATCGACTGTTTGCTTTGCAGCTACAGAAAAAAGTTAATACGGCTATCAAGTATGTTGTTCCCAGCTACAAAAACCTGATACGACAATATATCCTGTGGCGCAAAGCCACAAAATACGAATTAACGCGGTTATTGACATTTTGACTTGCAGCTACAAAAAAAAATCATACGGCTATCAAGTCTGTTGCTTCCAACTACAAAAACATAATACGACAATATATTCTGTGGCGCAAAGCCACAAAATACGAATTAACGCGGTTATCGACTCTTTGCCTTGCAGCTACAGAGAGCAGTTCATACGGCTATCAAATATGTTTTGCTCCCAGCTACAAAAACCTAATACGACAATATATTCTGTGGCGCACAGCCACAAAATACGAATTAACGCGGTTATCGACTCTTTGCCTTGCAGCTACAGAGAACAGTTCATACGGCTATCAGGTATGTTGCTCATGGCTACAAAAACCTAATACGACTTTATATTCTGTGGCGCACAGCCACAAAAGTCAAATTAACGCGGTTATTGACTCTTTGCCTTGCAGCTACAGAAAAAAGTTCATACGGCTATCAAGTATGTTGCTCCCAGCTAGAAAAACCCAATACAACTATCTATTCTGTGGCACACAGCCACAAAATACGAATTAACGCGGTTATTACCTCTTTGCCTTGCAGCTACAGAAAACAGTTTATACGGCTATCAAGTCTGTTGCTCCCAGCTACAAAAACCTAATACGACTTTATATTCTGTGGCGCACAGCCACAAACGACAAATTAACGCGGTTATTGACTCTTTGCCGTGCAGCTACAGACAAAAGTTTATACGGCTATCACGTATGTTGCTCCCAGCTACAAAAACCTAATACGACTATCTATTCTGTGGCACACAGCCACAAAATACGAATTAACGCGGTTATCGACTCTTTGCCTTGCAACTACAGGAAAAAGTTTATACGGCTATCAAGTCTGTTGCTCATGGCTACAAAAACCTAATACGACTTTATATTCTGTGGCGCACAGTCACAAAAGACAAATTAACGCGGTTATCGACTGTTTGCTTTGCAGCTACAGAAAAAAGTTAATACGGCTATCAAGTATGTTGTTCCCAGCTACAAAAACCTGATACGACAATATATCCTGTGGCGCAAAGCCACAAAATACGAATTAACGCGGTTATTGACATTTTGACTTGCAGCTACAAAAAAAAATCATACGGCTATCAAGTCTGTTGCTTCCAACTACAAAAACATAATACGACTTTATATTCTGTGGCGCACAGCCACAAAATACAAATTAACGCGGTTATTGACTCTTTGCCTTGCAGCTACAGAAAAAAAGTTTATACGGCTATCAAGTCTGTTGCTCATGGCTACAAAAACCTAATACGACTTTATATTCTGTGGCGCACAGCCACAAAAGACAAATTAACGCGGTTATTACCTCTTTGCCTTGCAGCTACATAAAAAAGTTTATACGGCTATCAAGTCTGTTGCTCCCAGCTACAAAAACCTAATACGACTTTATATTCTGTGGCGCACAGCCACAAAAGACAAATTAACGCGGTTATTGACTCTTTGCCGTGCAGCTACAGAAAAATTTTATACGGCTATCAAGTATGTTGCTCCCAGCTACAAAAACCTAATACGACTATCTATTGTGTGGCGCACAGCCACAAAATACGAATTAACGCGGTTATCGACTGTTTGCTTTGCAGCTACAGAAAAAAGTTAATACGGCTATCAAGTATGTTGTTCCCAGCTACAAAAACCTGATACGACAATATATCCTGTGGCGCAAAGCCACAAAATACGAATTAACGCGGTTATTGACATTTTGACTTGCAGCTACAAAAAAAAATCATACGGCTATCAAGTCTGTTGCTTCCAACTACAAAAACATAATACGACAATATATTCTGTGGCGCAAAGCCACAAAATACGAATTAACGTGGTTATCGACTCTTTGCCTTGCAGCTACAGAGAGCAGTTCATACGGCTATCAAATATGTTTTGCTCCCAGCTACAAAAACCTAATACGACAATATATTCTGTGGCGCACAGCCACAAAATACGAATTAACGCGGTTATCGACTCTTTGCCTTGCAGCTACAGAGAACAGTTCATACGGCTATCAGGTATGTTGCTCATGGCTACAAAAACCTAATACGACTTTATATTCTGTGGCACACAGCCACAAAAGACAAATTAACGCGGTTATTGACTCTTTGCCTTGCAGCTACAGAAAAAAGTTCATACGGCTATCAAGTATGTTGCTCCCAGCTAGAAAAACCCAATACAACTATCTATTCTGTGGCGCACAGTCACAAAAGACAAATTAACGCGGTTATCGACTCTTTGCCTTGCAGCTACAGAAAAAAGTTTATACGGCTATCAAGTCTGTTGCTCCCAGCTACAAAAACCTAATACGACTTTATATTCTGTGGCGCACAGCCACAAACGACAAATTAACGCGGTTATTGACTCTTTGCCGTGCAGCTACAGAAAAAAAGTTTATACGGCTATCACGTATGTTGCTCCCAGCTACAAAAACCTAATACGACTATCTATTCTGTGGCACACAGCCACAAAATACGAATTAACGCGGTTATCGACTCTTTGCCTTGCAACTACAGGAAAAAGTTTATACGGCTATCAAGTCTGTTGCTCATGGCTACAAAAACCTAATACGACTTTATATTCTGTGGCGCACAGTCACAAAAGACAAATTAACGCGGTTATTACCTCTTTGCCTTGCAGCTACAGAAAAAAGTTTATACGGCTATCAAGTCTGTTGCTCCCAGCTACAAAAACCTAATACGACTTTATATTCTGTGGCGCACAGCCACAAAAGACAAATTAACGCGGTTATTGACTCTTTGCCGTGCAGCTACAGAAAAAAAGTTTATACGGCTATCAAGTATGTTGCTCCCAGCTACAAAAACCTAATACGACTATCTATTCTGTGGCGCACAGCCACAAAATACGAATTAACGCGGTTATCGACTGTTTGCTTTGCAGCTACAGAAAATAGTTAATACGGCTATCAAGTCTGTTGCTCCCAGCTACAAAAACCTAATACGACAATCTATTCTGTGGCGCACAGCCACAAAAACGAATTAACGCGGTTATTGACATTTTGACTTGCAGCTACAAAAAAAAATCATACGGCTATCAAGTCTGTTGCTCCCAACTACAAAAACATAATACGACTTTATATTCTGTGGCGCACAGCCACAAAATACAAATTAACGCGGTTATGGACTCTTTGCCTTGCAGCTACAGAAAAAAAGTTTATACGGCTATCAAGTCTGTTGCTCATGGCTACAAAAACCTAATACGACTTTATATTCTGTGGCGCACAGCCACAAAAGACAAATTAACGGGGTTATTACCTCTTTGCCTTGCAGCTACATAAAAAAGTTTATACGGCTATCAAGTCTGTTGCTCCCAGCTACAAAAACCTAATACGACTTTATATTCTGTGGCGCACAGCCACAAACGACAAATTAACGCGGTTATTGACTCTTTGCCGTGCAGCTACAGAAAAAAGTTTATACGGCTATCACGTATGTTGCTCCCAGCTACAAAAACCTAATACGACTATCTATTCTGTGGCACACAGCCACAAAATACGAATTAACGCGGTTATCGACTCTTTGCCTTGCAACTACAGGAAAAAGTTTATACGGCTATCAAGTCTGTTGCTCATGGCTACAAAAACCTAATACGACTTTATATTCTGTGGCGCACAGTCACAAAAGACAAATTAACGCGGTTATTACCTCTTTGCCTTGCAGCTACAGAAAAAAGTTTATACGGCTATCAAGTCTGTTGCTCCCAGCTACAAAAACCTAATACGACTTTATATTCTGTGGCGCACAGCCACAAAAGACAAATTAACGCGGTTATTGACTCTTTGCCGTGCAGCTACAGAAAAAAGTTTATACGGCTATCAAGTATGTTGCTCCCAGCTACAAAAACCTAATACGACTATCTATTCTGTGGCGCACAGCCACAAAATACGAATTAACGCGGTTATCGACTGTTTGCTTTGCAGCTACAGAAAAAAGTTAATACGGCTATCAAGTCTGTTGCTCCCAGCTACAAAAACCTAATACGACAATCTATTCTGTGGCGCACAGCCACAAAAACGAATTAACGCGGTTATTGACATTTTGACTTGCAGCTACAAAAAAAAATCATACGGCTATCAAGTCTGTTGCTCCCAACTACAAAAACATAATACGACTTTATATTCTGTGGCGCACAGCCACAAAATACAAATTAACGCGGTTATGGACTCTTTGCCTTGCAGCTACAGAAAAAAAGTTTATACGGCTATCAAGTCTGTTGCTCATGGCTACAAAAACCTAATACGACTTTATATTCTGTGGCGCACAGCCACAAAAGACAAATTAACGGGGTTATTACCTCTTTGCCTTGCAGCTACATAAAAAAGTTTATACGGCTATCAAGTCTGTTGCTCCCAGCTACAAAAACCTAATACGACTTTATATTCTGTGGCGCACAGCCACAAACGACAAATTAACGCGGTATTGACTCTTTGCCGTGCAGCTACAGAAAAAAGTTTATACGGCTATCACGTATGTTGCTCCCAGCTACAAAAACCTAATACGACTATCTATTCTGTGGCACACAGCCACAAAATACGAATTAACGCGGTTATCGACTCTTTGCCTTGCAACTACAGGAAAAAGTTTATACGGCTATCAAGTCTGTTGCTCATGGCTACAAAAACCTAATACGACTTTATATTCTGTGGCGCACAGTCACAAAAGACAAATTAACGCGGTTATTACCTCTTTGCCTTGCAGCTACAGAAAAAAGTTTATACGGCTATCAAGTCTGTTGCTCCCAGCTACAAAAACCTAATACGACTTTATATTCTGTGGCGCACAGCCACAAAAGACAAATTAACGCGGTTATTGACTCTTTGCCGTGCAGCTACAGAAAAAAGTTTATACGGCTATCAAGTATGTTGCTCCCAGCTACAAAAACCTAATACGACTATCTATTCTGTGGCGCACAGCCACAAAATACGAATTAACGCGGTTATCGACTGTTTGCTTTGCAGCTACAGAAAAAAGTTAATACGGCTATCAAGTCTGTTGCTCCCAGCTACAAAAACCTAATACGACAATCTATTCTGTGGCGCACAGCCACAAAAACGAATTAACGCGGTTATTGACATTTTGACTTGCAGCTACAAAAAAAAATCATACGGCTATCAAGTCTGTTGCTCCCAACTACAAAAACATAATACGACTTTATATTCTGTGGCGCACAGCCACAAAATACAAATTAACGCGGTTATGGACTCTTTGCCTTGCAGCTACAGAAAAAAAGTTTATACGGCTATCAAGTCTGTTGCTCATGGCTACAAAAACCTAATACGACTTCATATTCTGTGGCGCACAGCCACAAAAGACAAATTAACGCGGTTATTACCTCTTTGCCTTGCAGCTACATAAAAAAGTTTATACGGCTATCAAGTCTGTTGCTCCCAGCTACAAAAACCTAATACGACTTTATATTCTGTGGCGCACAGCCACAAAAGACAAATTAACGCGGTTATTGACTCTTTGCCGTGCAGCTACAGAAAAAAGTTTATACGGCTATCAAGTATGTTGCTCCCAGCTATAAAAACCTAATACGACTATCTATTCTGTGGCGCACAGCCACAAAATACGAATTAACGCGGTTATCGACTCTTTGCCTTGCAGCTACAGAGAACAGTTCATACGGCTATCAAGTATGTTGCTCATGGCTACAAAAACCTAATACGACTTCATATTCTGTGGCGCACAGCCACAAAAGACAAATTAACGCGGTTATTGACTCTTTGCCTTGCAGCTACAGAAAAAAGTTTATACGGCTCTCAAGTATGCTCCCAGCTACAAAAACCTAATACGACAATCTATTCTGTGGCGCACAGCCACAAAATACAAATAAACGCGGTTATCGACTCTTTGCCTTGCAGCTACAGATAACAGTTCATACGGCCATCAAATATGTTGCTCCCAGCTACAAAAACCTAATACGACAATCTATTCTGTGGCGCACAGCCACAAAATACGAATTAACGCGGTTATCGACTTTTTGCCTTGCAGCTACAGAGAACAGTTCATACGGCTATCAGGTCTGTTGCTCATGGCTACAAAAACCTAATACGACTTTATATTCTGTGGCGCACAGCCACAAAAGACAAATTAACGCGGTTATTGACTCTTTGCCTTGCAGCTACAGAAAAAAATTTATACGGCTATCAAGTATGTTGCTCCCAGCTAGAAAAACCCAATACAACTATCTATTCTGTGGCACACAGCCACAAAATACGAATTAACGCGGTTATCGACTCTTTGCCTTGCAGCTACAGAAAAAAGTTTATACGGCTATCAAGTCTGTTGCTCATGGCTACAAAAACCTAATACGACTTTATATTCTGTGGCGCACAGCCACAAAAGACAAATTAACGCGGTTATTACCTCTTTGCCTTGCAGCTACAGAAAAAAATTCATACGGCTATCACGTCTGTTGCTCCCAGCTACAAAAACCTAATACGACTTTATATTCTGTGGCGCACAGCCACAAAAGACAAATTAACGCGGTTATTGACTCTTTGCCGTGCAGCTACAGAAAAAAGTTTATACGGCTATCAAGTATGTTGCTCCCAGCTACAAAAACCTAATACGACTATCTATTCTGTGGCGCACAGCCACAAAATAAGAATTAACGCGGTTATCGACTGTTTGCTTTGCAGCTACAGAAAAAAGTTAATACGGCTATCAAGTCGGTTGCTCCCAGCTACAAAAACCTAATACGACAATCTATTCTGTGGTGCACAACCACAAAGTACTAATTAACGCGGTTATTGACTCTGTGGCTTGCAGCTACAGAAAAAAGCTTATACGGCTATCAAGTGTGTTGCTCACAGCTACAAGAACTTAATACGACTATATATTCTGTGGCGCACAGCCACAAAAGACAAATTAACTCGGTTATTACCTCTTTGCCTTGCAGCTACGGAAAAAAAGTTTATACGGCTATCAATTCTGTTGCTCCCAGCTACAAAAACGTAATACGACTTCATATTCTGTGGCGCACAGCCACAAAAGACAAATACACGCGGTTATTGACTCTTTGCCGTGCAGCTACAGAAAAAAGTTTATACGGCTATCAAGTATGTTGCTCCCAGCTACAAAAACCTAATACGACTATCTATTCTGTGGCGCACAGCCATAAAATACGAATTAACGCGGTTATCGACTTTTTGCCTTGCAGCTACAGAAAAAAGTTTATACGGCTCTCAAGTATGCTCCCAGCTACAAAAACCTAATACGACAATCTATTCTGTGGCGCACAGCCACAAAATACAAATAAACGCGGTTATCGACTCTTTGCCTTGCAGCTACAGATAACAGTTCATACGGCCATCAAATATGTTGCTCCCAGCTACAAAAACCTAATACGACAATCTATTCTGTGGCGCACAGCCACAAAATACGAATTAACGCGGTTATCGACTTTTTGCCTTGCAGCTACAGAGAACAGTTCATACGGCCATCAAATATGTTGCTCCCAGCTACAAAAACCTAATACGACAATCTATTCTGTGGCGCACAGCCACAAAATACGAATTAACGCGGTTATCGACTTTTTGCCTTGCAGCTACAGAAAAAAATTCATACAGCTATCACGTCTGTTGCTCCCAGCTACAAAAACCTAATACGACTTTATATTCTGTGGCGCACAGCCACAAAAGACAAATTAACGCGGTTATTGACTCTTTGCCGTGCAGCTACAGAAAAAAGTTTATACGGCTATCAAGTATGTTGCTCCCAGCTACAAAAACCTAATACGACTATCTATTCTGTGGCGCACAGCCACAAAATAAGAATTAACGCGGTTATCGACTGTTTGCTTTGCAGCTACAGAAAAAAGTTAATACGGCTATCAAGTCGGTTGCTCCCAGCTACAAAAACCTAATACGACAATCTATTCTGTGGTGCACAACCACAAAGTACTAATTAACGCGGTTATTGACTCTGTGGCTTGCAGCTACAGAAAAAAGCTTATACGGCTATCAAGTGTGTTGCTCACAGCTACAAGAACTTAATACGACTATATATTCTGTGGCGCACAGCCACAAAAGACAAATTAACTCGGTTATTACCTCTTTGCCTTGCAGCTACGGAAAAAAAGTTTATACGGCTATCAATTCTGTTGCTCCCAGCTACAAAAACGTAATACGACTTCATATTCTGTGGCGCACAGCCACAAAAGACAAATACACGCGGTTATTGACTCTTTGCCGTGCAGCTACAGAAAAAAGTTTATACGGCTATCAAGTATGTTGCTCCCAGCTACAAAAACCTAATACGACTATCTATTCTGTGGCGCACAGCCATAAAATACGAATTAACGCGGTTATCGACTTTTTGCCTTGCAGCTACAGAAAAAAGTTTATACGGCTCTCAAGTATGCTCCCAGCTACAAAAACCTAATACGACAATCTATTCTGTGGCGCACAGCCACAAAATACAAATAAACGCGGTTATCGACTCTTTGCCTTGCAGCTACAGATAACAGTTCATACGGCCATCAAATATGTTGCTCCCAGCTACAAAAACCTAATACGACAATCTATTCTGTGGCGCACAGCCACAAAATACGAATTAACGCGGTTATCGACTTTTTGCCTTGCAGCTACAGAGAACAGTTCATACGGCTATCAGGTCTGTTGCTCATGGCTACAAAAACCTAATACGACTTTATATTCTGTGGCGCACAGCCACAAAAGACAAATTAACGCGGTTATTGACTCTTTGCCTTGCAGCTACAGAAAAAAATTTATACGGCTATCAAGTATGTTGCTCCCAGCTAGAAAAACCCAATACAACTATCTATTCTGTGGCACACATCCACAAAATACGAATTAACGCGGTTATCGACTCTTTGCCTTGCAGCTACAGAAAAAAGTTTATACGGCTATCAAGTCTGTTGCTCATGGCTACAAAAACCTAATACGACTTTATATTCTGTGGCGCACAGCCACAAAAGACAAATTAACGCGGTTATTACCTCTTTGCCTTGCAGCTACAGAAAAAAATTCATACGGCTATCACGTCTGTTGCTCCCAGCTACAAAAACCTAATACGACTTTATATTCTGTGGCGCACAGCCACAAAAGACAAATTAACGCGGTTATTGACTCTTTGCCGTGCAGCTACAGAAAAAAGTTTATACGGCTATCAAGTATGTTGCTCCCAGCTACAAAAACCTAATACGACTATCTATTCTGTGGCGCACAGCCACAAAATAAGAATTAACGCGGTTATCGACTGTTTGCTTTGCAGCTACAGAAAAAGTTAATACGGCTATCAAGTCGGTTGCTCCCAGCTACAAAAACCTAATACGACAATCTATTCTGTGGTGCACAACCACAAAGTACTAATTAACGCGGTTATTGACTCTGTGGCTTGCAGCTACAGAAAAAAGCTTATACGGCTATCAAGTGTGTTGCTCACAGCTACAAGAACTTAATACGACTATATATTCTGTGGCGCACAGCCACAAAAGACAAATTAACTCGGTTATTACCTCTTTGCCTTGCAGCTACGGAAAAAAAGTTTATACGGCTATCAAGTCTGTTGCTCCCAGCTACAAAAACGTAATACGACTTCATATTCTGTGGCGCACAGCCACAAAAGACAAATACACGCGGTTATTGACTCTTTGCCGTGCAGCTACAGAAAAAAGTTTATACGGCTATCAAGTATGTTGCTCCCAGCTACAAAAACCTAATACGACTATCTATTCTGTGGCGCACAGCCATAAAATACGAATTAACGCGGTTATCGACTTTTTGCCTTGCAGCTACAGAAAAAAGTTTATACGGCTATCAAGTCTGTTGCTCCCAGCTACAAAAACCTAATACGATTATCTATTCTGTGGCGCACAGCCACGAAATACGAATTAACGCGGTTATCGACTCTTCGGCTTGCAGTTACAGAAAAAAAAATAATACGGCTATCAAGTCTGTTGCTCCCAACTACAAAAACCTAATACGACTTTATGTTTTGTGGCGCACAGCCACAAAAGACAGATTAACGCGGTTATTGACTCTTTGTTTTGCAGCTACAGAAAAAAGTTTATACGGCTATCAAGTATGTTGCTCCCAGCTAGAAAAACCCAATACAACTATCTATTCTGTGGCACACAGCCACAAAAGACAAATTAACGCGGTTATTGACTCTTTGCCTTGCAGCTACAGAAAAAAGTTTATACGGCTCTCAAGTATGCTCCCAGCTACAAAAACCTAATACGACAATCTATTCTGTGGCGCACAGCCACAAAATACAAATTAACGCGGTTATCGACTCTTTGCCTTGCAGCTACAGATATCAGTTCATACGGCTATCAAATATGTTGCTCCCAGCTACAAAAACCTAATACGACAATCTATTCTGTGGCGCACAGCCACAAAATACGAATTAACGCGGTTATCGACTTTTTGCCTTGCAGCTACAGAGAACAGTTCATACGGCTATCAGGTCTGTTGCTCATGGCTACAAAAACCTAATACGACTTTATATTCTGTGGCGCACAGCCACAAAAGACAAATTAACGCGGTTATTACCTCTTTGCCTTGCAGCTACAGAAAAAAATTCATACGGCTATCACGTCTGTTGCTCCCAGCTACAAAAACCTAATACGACTTTATATTCTGTGGCGCACAGCCACAAAAGACAAATTAACGCGGTTATTGACTCTTTGCCGTGCAGCTACAGAAAAAAGTTTATACGGCTATCAAGTATGTTGCTCCCAGCTACAAAAACCTAATACGACTATCTATTCTGTGGCGCACAGCCACAAAATAAGAATTAACGCGGTTATCGACTGTTTGCTTTGCAGCTACAGAAAAAAGTTAATACGGCTATCAAGTCGGTTGCTCCCAGCTACAAAAACCTAATACGACAATCTATTCTGTGGTGCACAACCACAAAGTACTAATTAACGCGGTTATTGACTCTGTGGCTTGCAGCTACAGAAAAAAGCTTATACGGCTATCAAGTGTGTTGCTCACAGCTACAAGAACTTAATACGACTATATATTCTGTGGCGCACAGCCACAAAAGACAAATTAACTCGGTTATTACCTCTTTGCCTTGCAGCTACGGAAAAAAAGTTTATACGGCTATCAAGTCTGTTGCTCCCAGCTACAAAAACGTAATACGACTTCATATTCTGTGGCGCACAGCCACAAAAGACAAATACACGCGGTTATTGACTCTTTGCCGTGCAGCTACAGAAAAAAGTTT
Source organism: Litoditis marina (assembly GCA_964036275.1). Classification (NCBI taxonomy): domain Eukaryota; kingdom Metazoa; phylum Nematoda; class Chromadorea; order Rhabditida; family Rhabditidae; genus Litoditis; species Litoditis marina. The sequence continues at coordinate 24,789 of CAXIWQ010000154.1, forward strand.
ATACGGCTATCAAGTATGTTGCTCCCAGCTACAAAAACCTAATACGACTATCTATTCTGTGGCGCACAGCCATAAAATACGAATTAACGCGGTTATCGACTTTTTGCCTTGCAGCTACAGAAAAAAGTTTATACGGCTATCAAGTCTGTTGCTCCCAGCTACAAAAACCTAATACGATTATCTATTCTGTGGCGCACAGCCACGAAATACGAATTAACGCGGTTATCGACTCTTCGGCTTGCAGTTACAGAAAAAAAAATAATACGGCTATCAAGTCTGTTGCTCCCAACTACAAAAACCTAATACGACTTTATGTTTTGTGGCGCACAGCCACAAAAGACAGATTAACGCGGTTATTGACTCTTTGTTTTGCAGCTACAGAAAAAAGTTTATACGGCTATCAAGTATGTTGCTCCCAGCTAGAAAAACCCAATACAACTATCTATTCTGTGGCACACAGCCACAAAAGACAAATTAACGCGGTTATTGACTCTTTGCCTTGCAGCTACAGAAAAAAGTTTATACGGCTCTCAAGTATGCTCCCAGCTACAAAAACCTAATACGACAATCTATTCTGTGGCGCACAGCCACAAAATACAAATTAACGCGGTTATCGACTCTTTGCCTTGCAGCTACAGATATCAGTTCATACGGCTATCAAATATGTTGCTCCCAGCTACAAAAACCTAATACGACAATCTATTCTGTGGCGCACAGCCACAAAATACGAATTAACGCGGTTATCGACTTTTTGCCTTGCAGCTACAGAGAACAGTTCATACGGCTATCAGGTCTGTTGCTCATGGCTACAAAAACCTAATACGACTTTATATTCTGTGGCGCACAGCCACAAAAGACAAATTAACGCGGTGATTGACTCTTTGCCTTGCAGCTACAGAAAAAAATTTATACGGCTATCAAGTATGTTGCTCCCAGCTAGAAAAACCCAATACAACTATCTATTCTGTGGCACACAGCCACAAAATACGAATTAACGCGGTTATCGACTCTTTGCCTTGCAGCTACAGAAAAAAGTTTATACGGCTATCAAGTCTGTTGCTCATGGCTACAAAAACCTAATACGACTTTATATTCTGTGGCGCACAGCCACAAAAGACAAATTAACGCGGTTATTACCTCTTTGCCTTGCAGCTACAGAAAAAAATTCATACGGCTATCACGTCTGTTGCTCCCAGCTACAAAAACCTAATACGACTTTATATTCTGTGGCGCACAGCCACAAAAGACAAATTAACGCGGTTATTGACTCTTTGCCGTGCAGCTACAGAAAAAAGTTTATACGGCTATCAAGTATGTTGCTCCCAGCTACAAAAACCTAATACGACTATCTATTCTGTGGCGCACAGCCACAAAATAAGAATTAACGCGGTTATCGACTGTTTGCTTTGCAGCTACAGAAAAAAGTTAATACGGCTATCAAGTCGGTTGCTCCCAGCTACAAAAACCTAATACGACAATCTATTCTGTGGTGCACAACCACAAAGTACTAATTAACGCGGTTATTGACTCTGTGGCTTGCAGCTACAGAAAAAAGCTTATACGGCTATCAAGTGTGTTGCTCACAGCTACAAGAACTTAATACGACTATATATTCTGTGGCGCACAGCCACAAAAGACAAATTAACGCGGTTATTACCTCTTTGCCTTGCAGCTACAGAAAAAAATTCATACGGCTATCACGTCTGTTGCTCCCAGCTACAAAAACCTAATACGACTTTATATTCTGTGGCGCACAGCCACAAAAGACAAATTAACGCGGTTATTGACTCTTTGCCGTGCAGCTACAGAAAAAAGTTTATACGGCTATCAAGTATGTTGCTCCCAGCTACAAAAACCTAATACGACTATCTATTCTGTGGCGCACAGCCACAAAATAAGAATTAACGCGGTTATCGATTGTTTGCTTTGCAGCTACAGAAAAAAGTTAATACGGCTATCAAGTCGGTTGCTCCCAGCTACAAAAACCTAATACGACAATCTATTCTGTGGTGCACAACCACAAAGTACTAATTAACGCGGTTATTGACTCTGTGGCTTGCAGCTACAGAAAAAAGCTTATACGGCTATCAAGTGTGTTGCTCACAGCTACAAGAACTTAATACGACTATATATTCTGTGGCGCACAGCCACAAAAGACAAATTAACTCGGTTATTACCTCTTTGCCTTGCAGCTACGGAAAAAAAGTTTATACGGCTATCAAGTCTGTTGCTCCCAGCTACAAAAACGTAATACGACTTCATATTCTGTGGCGCACAGCCACAAAAGACAAATACACGCGGTTATTGACTCTTTGCCGTGCAGCTACAGAAAAAAAGTTTATACGGCTATCAAGTATGTTGCTCCCAGCTACAAAAACCTAATACGACTATCTATTCTGTGGCGCACAGCCATAAAATACGAATTAACGCGGTTATCGATTTTTTGCCTTGCAGCTACAGAAAAAAGTTTATACGGCTATCAAGTCTGTTGCTCCCAGCTACAAAAACCTAATACGATTATCTATTCTGTGGCGCACAGCCACGAAATACGAATTAACGCGGTTATCGACTCTTCGGCTTGCAGTTACAGAAAAAAAAATAATACGGCTATCAAGTCTGTTGCTCCCAACTACAAAAACCTAATACGACTTTATGTTTTGTGGCGCACAGCCACAAAAGACAGATTAACGCGGTTATTGACTCTTTGTTTTGCAGCTACAGAAAAAAGTTTATACGGCTATCAAGTATGTTGCTCCCAGCTAGAAAAACCCAATACAACTATCTATTCTGTGGCACACAGCCACAAAAGACAAATTAACGCGGTTATTGACTCTTTGCCGTGCAGCTACAGAAAAAAGTTTATACGGCTATCAAGTATGTTGCTCCCAGCTACAAAAACCTAATACGACTATCTATTCTGTGGCGCACAGCCACAAAATAAGAATTAACGCGGTTATCGACTGTTTGCTTTGCAGCTACAGAAAAAAGTTAATACGGCTATCAAGTCGGTTGCTCCCAGCTACAAAAACCTAATACGACAATCTATTCTGTGGTGCACAACCACAAAGTACTAATTAACGCGGTTATTGACTCTGTGGCTTGCAGCTACAGAAAAAAGCTTATACGGCTATCAAGTGTGTTGCTCACAGCTACAAGAACTTAATACGACTATATATTCTGTGGCGCACAGCCACAAAAGACAAATTAACGCGGTTATTACCTCTTTGCCTTGCAGCTACAGAAAAAAATTCATACGGCTATCACGTCTGTTGCTCCCAGCTACAAAAACCTAATACGACTTTATATTCTGTGGCGCACAGCCACAAAAGACAAATTAACGCGGTTATTGACTCTTTGCCGTGCAGCTACAGAAAAAAGTTTATACGGCTATCAAGTATGTTGCTCCCAGCTACAAAAACCTAATACGACTATCTATTCTGTGGCGCACAGCCACAAAATAAGAATTAACGCGGTTATCGATTGTTTGCTTTGCAGCTACAGAAAAAAGTTAATACGGCTATCAAGTCGGTTGCTCCCAGCTACAAAAACCTAATACGACAATCTATTCTGTGGTGCACAACCACAAAGTACTAATTAACGCGGTTATTGACTCTGTGGCTTGCAGCTACAGAAAAAAGCTTATACGGCTATCAAGTGTGTTGCTCACAGCTACAAGAACTTAATACGACTATATATTCTGTGGCGCACAGCCACAAAAGACAAATTAACTCGGTTATTACCTCTTTGCCTTGCAGATACGGAAAAAAAGTTTATACGGCTATCAAGTCTGTTGCTCCCAGCTACAAAAACGTAATACGACTTCATATTCTGTGGCGCACAGCCACAAAAGACAAATACACGCGGTTATTGACTCTTTGCCGTGCAGCTACAGAAAAAAAGTTTATACGGCTATCAAGTATGTTGCTCCCAGCTACAAAAACCTAATACGACTATCTATTCTGTGGCGCACAGCCATAAAATACGAATTAACGCGGTTATCGATTTTTTGCCTTGCAGCTACAGAAAAAAGTTTATACGGCTATCAAGTCTGTTGCTCCCAGCTACAAAAACCTAATACGATTATCTATTCTGTGGCGCACAGCCACGAAATACGAATTAACGCGGTTATCGACTCTTCGGCTTGCAGTTACAGAAAAAAAAATAATACGGCTATCAAGTCTGTTGCTCCCAACTACAAAAACCTAATACGACTTTATGTTTTGTGGCGCACAGCCACAAAAGACAGATTAACGCGGTTATTGACTCTTTGTTTTGCAGCTACAGAAAAAAGTTTATACGGCTATCAAGTATGTTGCTCCCAGCTAGAAAAACCCAATACAACTATCTATTCTGTGGCACACAGCCACAAAAGACAAATTAACGCGGTTATTGACTCTTTGCCTTGCAGCTACAGAAAAAAGTTTATACGGCTCTCAAGTATGCTCCCAGCTACAAAAACCTAATACGACAATCTATTCTGTGGCGCACAGCCACAAAATACAAATTAACGCGGTTATCGACTCTTTGCCTTGCAGCTACAGATATCAGTTCATACGGCTATCAAATATGTTGCTCCCAGCTACAAAAACCTAATACGACAATCTATTCTGTGGCGCACAGCCACAAAATACGAATTAACGCGGTTATCGACTTTTTGCCTTGCAGCTACAGAGAACAGTTCATACGGCTATCAGGTCTGTTGCTCATGGCTACAAAAACCTAATACGACTTTATATTCTGTGGCGCACAGCCACAAAAGACAAATTAACGCGGTGATTGACTCTTTGCCTTGCAGCTACAGAAAAAAATTTATACGGCTATCAAGTATGTTGCTCCCAGCTAGAAAAACCCAATACAACTATCTATTCTGTGGCACACAGCCACAAAATACGAATTAACGCGGTTATCGACTCTTTGCCTTGCAGCTACAGATATCAGTTCATACGGCTATCAAATATGTTGCTCCCAGCTACAAAAACCTAATACGACTTTATATTCTGTGGCGCACAGCCACAAAAGACAAATTAACGCGGTTATTACCTCTTTGCCTTGCAGCTACAGAAAAAAATTCATACGGCTATCACGTCTGTTGCTCCCAGCTACAAAAACCTAATACGACTTTATATTCTGTGGCGCACAGCCACAAAAGACAAATTAACGCGGTTATTGACTCTTTGCCGTGCAGCTACAGAAAAAAGTTTATACGGCTATCAAGTATGTTGCTCCCAGCTACAAAAACCTAATACGACTATCTATTCTGTGGCGCACAGCCACAAAATAAGAATTAACGCGGTTATCGACTGTTTGCTTTGCAGCTACAGAAAAAGTTAATACGGCTATCAAGTCGGTTGCTCCCAGCTACAAAAACCTAATACGACAATCTATTCTGTGGTGCACAACCACAAAGTACTAATTAACGCGGTTATTGACTCTGTGGCTTGCAGCTACAGAAAAAAGCTTATACGGCTATCAAGTGTGTTGCTCACAGCTACAAGAACTTAATACGACTATATATTCTGTGGCGCACAGCCACAAACGACAAATTAACTCGGTTATTACCTCTTTGCCTTGCAGCTACGGAAAAAAAGTTTATACGGCTATCAAGTCTGTTGCTCCCAGCTACAAAAACGTAATACGACTTCATATTCTGTGGCGCACAGCCACAAAAGACAAATAAACGCGGTTATTGACTCTTTGCCGTGCAGCTACAGAAAAAAGTTTATACGGCTATCAAGTATGTTGCTCCCAGCTACAAAAACCTAATACGACTATCTATTCTGTGGCGCACAGCCACAAAATACGAATTAACGCGGTTATCGACTTTTTGCCTTGCAGCTACAGAAAAAGTTTATACGGCTATCAAGTCTGTTGCTCCCAGCTACAAAAACCTAATACGATTATCTATTCTGTGGCGCACAGCCACGAAATACGAATTAACGCGGTTATCGACTCTTCGGCTTGCAGTTACAGAAAAAATAATAATACGGCTATCAAGTCTGTTGCTCCCAACTACAAAAACCTAATACGACTTTATGTTTTGTGGCGCACAGCCACAAAAGACAGATTAACGCGGTTATTGACTCTTTGCCTTGCAGCTACAGAAAAAAGTTTATACGGCTCTCAAGTATGCTCCCAGCTACAAAAACCTAATACGACAATCTATTCTGTGGCGCACAGCCACAAAATACAAATTAACGCGGTTATCGACTCTTTGCCTTGCAGCTACAGATATCAGTTCATACGGCTATCAAATATGTTGCTCCCAGCTACAAAAACCTAATACGACAATCTATTCTGTGGCGCACAGCCACAAAATACGAATTAACGCGGTTATCGACTTTTTGCCTTGCAGCTACATAGAACAGTTCATACGGCTATCAGGTCTGTTGCTCATGGCTACAAAAACCTAATACGACTTTATATTCTGTGGCGCACAGCCACAAAATACAAATTAACGCGGTTATTGACTCTTTGCCTTGCAGCTACAGAAAAAAATTTATACGGCTATCAAGTATGTTGCTCCCAGCTAGAAAAACCCAATACAACTATCTATTCTGTGGCACACAGCCACAAAATACGAATTAACGCGGTTATCGACTCTTTGCCTTGCAGCTACAGAAAAAAGTTTATACGACTATCAAGTCTGTTGCTCATGGCTACAAAAACCTAATACGACTTTATATTCTGTGGCGCACAGCCACAAAAGACAAATTAACGCGGTTATTACCTCTTTGCCTTGCAGCTACAGAAAAAAATTCATACGGCTATCACGTCTGTTGCTCCCAGCTACAAAAACCTAATACGACTTTATATTCTGTGGCGCACAGCCACAAAAGACAAATTAACGCGGTTATTGACTCTTTGCCGTGCAGCTACAGAAAAAAGTTTATACGGCTATCAAGTATGTTGCTCCCAGCTACAAAAACCTAATACGACTATCTATTCTGGGCGCACAGCCACAAAATAAGAATTAACGCGGTTATCGACTGTTTGCTTTGCAGCTACAGAAAAAATTTAATACGGCTATCAAGTCGGTTGCTCCCAGCTACAAAAACCTAATACGACAATCTATTCTGTGGTGCACAACCACAAAGTACTAATTAACGCGGTTATTGACTCTGTGGCTTGCAGCTACAGAAAAAAGCTTATACGGCTATCAAGTGTGTTGCTCACAGCTACAAGAACTTAATACGACTATATATTCTGTGGCGCACAGCCACAAAAGACAAATTAACTCGGTTATTACCTCTTTGCCTTGCAGCTACGGAAAAAAAGTTTATACGGCTATCAAGTCTGTTGCTCCCAGCTACAAAAACGTAATACGACTTCATATTCTGTGGCGCACAGCCACAAAAGACAAATAAACGCGGTTATTGACTCTTTGCCGTGCAGCTACAGAAAAAAGTTTATACGGCTATCAAGTATGTTGCTCCCAGCTACAAAAACCTAATACGACTATCTATTCTGTGGCGCACAGCCACAAAATACGAATTAACGCGGTTATCGACTTTTTGCCTTGCAGCTACAGAAAAAAGTTTATACGGCTATCAAGTCTGTTGCTCCCAGCTACAAAAACCTAATACGATTATCTATTCTGTGGCGCACAGCCAAAAAATACGAACTAACGCGGTTATCGACTCTTTGGCTTGCAGTTACAGAGAACAGTTCATACGGCTATCAAATCTGTTGCTGCCAGCTACAAAAACCTAATACGACTATCTATTCTGTAGCGCACAGCCACAAAATACGAATCAACGCGGTTATCGACTGTTTGCAGCTACAGAAAAAAGTTAATACGGCTATCAAGTCTTTTGCTCCCAGCTACAAAAACCTGATACGACAATCTATTCTGTGGCGTACAGCCACAAAATACGAATTAACGCGGTTATCGACTCTTTGCCTTGCAGCTACAGAGAACATTTCATACGGCTATCTAATCTGTTGCTCCCAGCTACAAAAACCTAATACGACAATCTATTCTGTGGCGCACAGCCACAAAATACGAATAAACGCGGTAATCGACTCGTTGGCTTGCAGTTACAGAGAAAAGTTCATACGGCTATCAAGTCTGTTGCTCCCAGCTACAAAGACCTAACACGACTATATATTCTGTGGCGCACAGCCACAAAAGACGAATTAACGCGATTATTGACTCTTTGCCTTGCAGCTACAGAAAAAAAAATATACGGCTATCAAGTCTTTGCTCCCAAGAACAGTTCATACGGTTATCAAATCTGTTGCTCCCAGCTACAAAAACTCAATACGACTATCTCTTCTGTGGCGCACAGCCACGAAATACGAATTAACGCGGCTATCAACTCTTTGGCTTGCAGCTACAGAAAAAAAGTTTACACGGCTATCAGGTCTGTTGCTCCCAGCTACAAAAACCTAATACGACAATCTATTCTGTGGCGCACAGCCAAAAAATACGAACTAACGCGGTTATCGACTCTTTGGCTTGCAGTTACAGAGAACAGGTCATACGGCTATCAAGTCTGTTGCTCCCAGCTACAAAAACTTAATACGACTTCATATTCTGTGGCGCACAGCCACAAAAGACAAATAAACGCGGTTATTGACTCTTTGCCGTGCAGCTACAGAAAAAAGTTTATACGGCTATCAAGTATGTTGCTCCCAGCTACAAAAACCTAATACGACTATCTATTCTGTGGCGCACAGCCACAAAATACGAATTAACGCGGTTATCGACTTTTTGCCTTGCAGCTACAGAAAAAAGTTTATACGGCTATCAAGTCTGTTGCTCCCAGCTACAAAAACCTAATACGATTATCTATTCTGTGGCGCACAGCCAAAAAATACGAACTAACGCGGTTATCGACTCTTTGGCTTGCAGTTACAGAAAAAAAATAATACGGCTATCAAGTCTGTTGCTCCCAACTACAAAAACCTAATACGACTTTATGTTTTGTGGCGCACAGCCACAAAAGACAGATTAACGCGGTTATTGACTCTTTGTTTTGCAGCTACAGAAAAAAGTTTATACGGCTATCAAGTATGTTGCTCCCAGCTAGAAAGACCCAATACAACTATCTATTCTGTGGCACACAGCCACAAAATACGAATAAACGCGGTTATCGACTCTTTGCCTTGCAGCTACAGAAAAAAAAGTTTATACGGCTATCAAGTCTGTTGCTCCCAGCTAGGAAAACCCAATACAACTATCTATTCTGTGGTGCACAGCCACAAAAGACAAATTAACGCGGTTATTACCTCTTTGCCTTGCAGCTACGGAAAAAAGTTTATACGGCTATCAAGTCTGTTGCTCCCAGCTACAAAAACGTAATACGACTTCATATTCTGTGGCGCACAGCCACAAAAGACAAATTAACGCGGTTATTGACTCTTTGCCGTGCAGCTACAGAAAAAAGTTTATACGGCTATCAAGTATGTTGCTCCCAGCTAGGAAAACCCAATACAACTATCTATTCTGTGGTGCACAGCCACAAAAGACAAATTAACGCGGTTATTACCTCTTTGCCTTGCAGCTACGGAAAAAAGTTTATACGGCTATCAAGTCTGTTGCTCCCAGCTACAAAAACCTAATACGACAATCTATTCTGTGGCGCACAGCCAAAAAATACGAACTAACGCGGTTATCGACTCTTTGGCTTGCAGTTACAGAGAACAGTTCATACGGCTATCAAATCTGTTGCTGCCAGCTACAAAAACCTAATACGACTATCTATTCTGTGGCGCACAGCCACAAAATACGAATCAACGCGGTTATCGACTGTTTGCAGCTACAGAAAAAAGTTAATACGGCTATCAGGTCTGTTGCTCCCAGCTACAAAAACCTGATACGACAATCTATTCTGTGGCGTACAGCCACAAAATACGAATTAACGCGGTTATCGACTTTGCCTTGCAGCTACAGAGAACATTTCATACGGCTATCTAATCTGTTGCTCTCAGCTACAAAACTAATACGACAATCTATCTCAATCTTGGCGCACAGCCACAAAATACGAATAAACGCGGTGATCGACTCGTTGGCTTGCAGTTACAGAGAAAAGTTCATACGGCTATCAAGTCTTTGCTCCCAAGAACAGTTCATACGGTTATCAAATCTGTTGCTCCCAGCTACAAAAACTCAATACGACTATCTCTTCTGTGGCGCACAGCCACGAAATACGAATTAACGCGGCTATCGACTCTTTGGCTTGCAGTTACAGAGAAAAGTTCATACGGCTATCAAGTCTGTTGCTCCCAGCTACAAAGACCTAACACGACTATATATTCTGTGGCGCACAGCCACAAAAGACGAATTAACGCGGTTATTGACTCTTTGCCTTGCAGCTACAGAAAAAAAATATACGGCTATCAAGTCTTTGCTCCCAAGAACAGTTCATACGGTTATCAAATCTGTTGCTCCCAGCTACAAAAACTCAATACGACTATCTCTTCTGTGGCGCACAACCACGAAATACGAATTAACGCGGCTATCGACTCTTTGGCTTGCAGCTACAGAAAAAAAGTTTACACGGCTATCAGGTCTGTTGCTCCCAGCTACAAAAACCTAATACGACTATCTCTTCTGTGGCGCACAGCCACGAAATACGAATTAACGCGGTTATCGACTCTTTGGCTTGCAGTTACAGAGAACAGTTCATACGGCTATCAAATCTGTTGCTGCCAGCTACAAAAACCTAATACGACTATCTATTCTGTGGCGCACAGCCACAAAATACGAATCAACGCGGTTATCGACTGTTTGCAGCTACAGAAAAAAGTTAATACGGCTATCAGGTCTGTTGCTCCCAGCTACAAAAACCTGATACGACAATCTATTCTGTGGCGTACAGCCACAAAATACGAATTAACGCGGTTATCGACTCTTTGCCTTGCAGCTACAGAGAACATTTCATACGGCTATCTAATCTGTTGCTCTCAGCTACAAAAACCTAATACGACAATCTATTCTGTGGCGCACAGCCACAAAATACGAATAAACGCGGTAATCGACTCGTTGGCTTGCAGTTACAGAGAAAAGTTCATACGGCTATCAAGTCTTTGCTCCCAAGAACAGTTCATACGGTTATCAAATCTGTTGCTCCCAGCTACAAAAACTCAATACGACTATCTCTTCTGTGGCGCACAGCCACGAAATACGAATTAACGCGGCTATCGACTCTTTGGCTTGCAGTTACAGAGAAAAGTTCATACGGCTATCAAGTCTGTTGCTCCCAGCTACAAAGACCTAACACGTCTTTGCCTTGCAGCTACAGAAAAAAAATATACGGCTATCAAGTCTTTGCTCCCAAGAACAGTTCATACGGTTATCAAATCTGTTGCTCCCCAGCTACAAAAACTCATACGACTATCTCTTCTGTGGCGCACAGCCACGAAATACGAATTAAACGCGGCTATCGACTCTTTGGCTTGCAGCTACAGAAAAAAAAGTTTACACGGCTATCAGGTCTGTTGCTCCCAGCTACAAAAACCTAATACGCAATCTATTCTGTGGCGCACAGCCAAAAAATACGAACTTAACGCGGTATCGACTCTTTGGCTTGCAGTTACAGAGAACAGTTCATACGGCTATCTAATCTGTTGCTGCCAGCTACAAAACCTAATACGACTATCTATTCTGTAGCGCACAGCCACAAATACGAATCTACGCGTTATCGACTGTTGCAGCTACTGAAAAAGTTAATACGGCTATCAGTCTTTGCTCCCAGCTACATACTGTACCGACCAATCTTTCTGGCGTACAGCCACAAAAATCACGGTAATCTAACGCCGTTATCGACTCTGTGCCTTGCAGCTACAGAGAACATTTCAACCTCTCTGTTGCTCCCAGCTACAAAAACCTAATACGACAATCTATTCTGTGCGCACAGCCACAAAATACGAATAAACGCGGTAATCGACTCGTTGGCTTGCAGTTACAGAGAAAAGTTCATACGGCTATCAAGTCTGTTGCTCCAGCTACAAAGACCTAACACGACTATATATTCTGTGGGCGCACAGCCACAAAAGACGAATTAACGCGATTATTGACTCTTTGCCTTGCAGCTACAGAAAAAAAATATACGGCTATCAAGTCTTTGCTCCCAAGAACAGTTCATACGGTTATCAAAATCTGTTGCTCCCAGCTACAAAAACTCAATACGACTATCTCTTCTGTGGCGCACAGCCACGAAATACGATTAACGCGCTATCAACTCTTTGGCTTGCAGCTACAGAATAAAAGTTTACACGCTATCAGTCTGTTGCTCCCAGCTACAAAACCTAATACGACAATCTATTCTGTGGCGCACAGCCAAAAAATACGAAATAACGCGGTTATCGACTCTTTGGCTTGCAGTTACAGAGAACAGTTCATACGGCTATCAAGTCTGTTGCTCCCAGCTACAAAAACGTAATACGACTTCATATTCTGTGGCGCACAGCCACAAAAGACAAATAAACGCGTTATTGACTCTTTGCCGTGCAGCTACAGAAAAAAGTTTATACGGCTATCAAGTGTGTTGCTCCCAGCTACAAACACCTAATACGACTATCTATTCTGTGGCGCACAGCCACAAAATACGAATAACGCGGTTATCGACTTTTTGCCTTGCAGCTACAGAAAAAAAAATCATACGGCTATCAAGTCTGTTGCTCCCAGCTACAAGAAAGTAATACGACTATCTATTCTGTGGCGCACAGCCACGAAATACGAATTTACGCGGTTATCGACTCTTTGACTTGCATTTACAGTAAACAGTTCATACGGCTATCAAATCTGTTGCTCCCAGCTACAAAAACCTAATACGACAATCTATTCTGTGGCGCACAGCCACAAAAATACGAATTAACGCGGTTATCGACTTTTTGCCTTGCAGCTACAGAGAACAGTTCATACGGCTATCAGGTCTGTTGCTCATGGCTACAAAAACCTAATACGACTTTATATTCTGTGGCGCACAGCCACAAAAGACAAATTAACGCGGTTATTGACTCTTTTGCCTTGCAGCTACAGAAAACAATTTATACGGCTATCAAATATGTTGCTCCCAGCTAGAAAAACCCAATACAACTATCTATTCTGTGGCACACAGCCACAAAATACGATTAACGCGGTTATCGACTTTTTGCCTTGCAGCTACAGAAAACAAGTTTATACGGCTATCAAGTCTGTTGCTCATGGCTACAAAAACCTAATACGACTTTATATTCTGTGGCGCACAGCCACAAAAGACAAATTAACGCGGTTATTACCTCTTTGCCTTGCAGCTACAGAAAAAATTCATACGGCTATCACGTCTGTTGCTCCCAGCTACAAAAACCTAATACGACTTATTTCTGTGGCGCACAGCCACAAAGACAAATTAACGCGGTTATTGACTCTTTGCCGTGGCAGCTACAGAAAAAGTTTATACGGCTATCAAGTATGTTGCTCCCAACTACAAAAACCTAATACGACTATCTTTTCTGTGGCGCACAGCCACAAAATAGAATTAACGCGGTTATCGACTGTTTGCTTTGCAGCTACAGAAAAAAGTTAATACGGCTTTCAAGTCGGTTGCTCCCAGCTACAAAACCTAATACGACAATCTATTCTGTGGTGCACAACCACAAAGTACTAATTAACGCGGTTATTGACTCTGTGGCTTGCAGCTACAGAAAAAAGCTTATACGGCTATCAAGTGTGTTGCTCACAGCTTACAAGACTTAATACGACTATATATTCTGTGGCGCACAGCCACAAAAGACAAATTAACTCGTTATTACCTCTTTGCCTTGCAGCTACGGAAAAAAAGTTTATACGGCTATCAAGTCTGTTGCTCCCAGATACAAAAACGTAATACGACTTCATATTCTGTGGCGCACAGCCACAAAAGACAAATAAACGCGGTTATTAACTCTTTGCCGTGCAGCTACAGAAAAAAGTTTATACGGCTATCAAGTATGTTGCTCCCAGCTACAAAAACCTAATACGACTATCTATTCTGTGGTGCACAACCACAAAGTACTAATTAACGCGGTTATTGACTCTGTGGCTTGCAGCTACAGAAAAAAGCTTATACGGCTATCAAGTGTGTTGCTCCCAACTACAAAAACCTAATACGACTTTATGTTTTGTGGCGCACAGCCACAAAAGACAGATTAACGCGGTTATTGACTCTTTGTTTTGCAGCTACGGAAAAAAAGTTTATACGGCTATCAAGTATGTTGCTCCCAGCTAGAAAAACCCAATACAACTATCTATTCTGTGGCACACAGCCACAAAATACGAATAAACGCGGTTATCGACTCTTTGCCTTGCAGCTACAGAAAAAAAAGTTTATACGGCTATCAAGTCTGTTGCTCCCAGCTAGAAAAACCCAATACAACTATCTATTCTGTGGTGCACAGCCACAAAAGACAAATTAACGCGGTTATTACCTCTTTGCCTTGCAGCTACGGAAAAAAGTTTATACGGCTATCAAGTCTGTTGCTCCAGCTACAAAAACGTAATACGACTTCATATTCTGTGGCGCACAGCCACAAAAGACAAATTAACGCGGTAATGACTCTTTGCCGTGCAGCTACAGAAAAAAGTTTATACGGCTATCAAGTATGTTGCTCCAGCTACAAAAACCTGATACGACAATCTATTCTGTGGCGTACAGCCACAAAATACGAATTAACGCGGTTAATCGACTCTTTGCCTTGCAGCTACAGAGAACATTTCATACGGGCCTATCTAATCTGTTGCTCCCAGCTACAAAAACCTAATACGACAATCTATTCTGTGGCGCACAGCCACAAAATACGAATAAACGCGGTAATCGACTCGTTGGCTTGCAGTTACAGAGAAAAGTTCATACGGCTATCAAGTCTGTTGCTCCCAGCTACAAAGACCTAACACGACTATATATTCTGTGGCGCACAGCCACAAAAGACGAATTAACGCGGTTATTGACTCTTTGCTTGCAGCTACAGAAAAAAAATATACGGCTATCAAGTCTTTGCTCCCAAGAACAGTTCATACGGTTATCAAATCTGTTGCTCCCAGCTACAAAAACTCAATACGACTATCTCTTCTGTGGCGCACAGCCACGAAATACGAATTAACGCGGCTATCGACTCTTGGGCTTGCAGCTACAGAAAAAAAGTTTACACGGCTATCAGGTCTGTTGCTCCCAGCTACAAAAACCTAATACGACAATCTATTCTGTGGCGCACAGCCAAAAAATACGAACTAACGCGGTATCGACTCTTTGGCTTGCAGTTACAGAGAACAGTTCATACGGCTATCAAATCTGTTGCTGCCAGCTACAAAAACCTAATACGACTATCTATTCTGTGGCGCACAGCCACAAAATACGAATCAACGCGGTTATCGACTGTTTGCAGCTACAGAAAAAAGTTAATACGGCTATCAAGTCTTTGCTCCCAGCTACAAAAACCTGATACGACAATCTATTCTGTGGCGTATCAGCCACAAAATACGAATTAACGCGGTTATCGACTCTTTGCCTTGCAGCTACAGAGAACATTTCATACGGCTATCTATCTGTTGCTCCCAGCTACAAAAACCTAATACGACAATCTATTCTGTGGCGCACAGCCACAAAATACGAATAAACGCGGTATCGACTCGTTGGCTTGCAGTTACAGAGAAAAGTTCATACGGTTATCAAATCTGTTGCTCCCGAGCTACAAAAACTCAATACGACTATCTCTTCTGTGGCGCACAGCCACGAAATACGAATTAACGCGGCTATCGACTCTTTGGCTTGCAGCTACAGAAAAAAAGTTTACACGGCTATCAGGTCTGTTGCTCCCAGCTACAAAAACCTAATACGACTGTTTATCCTGTGGCGCACAGCCACAAAAGACAGTTTAACGCGGTTATTGACTCTTTGCCTTCCAGCTACAAGAAAAAATTTATACGGCTATCAAGTCTGTTGCTCCCAGCTACAAAAACTTAATACGACTATCTTTTCTGTGGCGCACAGCCACAAAGACAAATTAACGCGGTTATCGACTCATTGGCTTGCAGCTACGGAAAAAAAGTTTATACGGCTATCAAGTCTGTTGCTCCCAGCTACAAAAACCTAATACGACTTTATATTATGTGGCGCACAGCCACAAAAGACAAATTAACGCGGTTATTACCTCTTTGCCTCGCAGCTACACAAAAAAGTTTATACGGCTATCAAGTCTGTTGCTCCCAGCTACAAAAACCTAATACGACTTTATATTCTGTGGCGCACAGCCACAAAAGACAAATTAACGCGGTTATTGACTCTTTGCCGTGCAGCTACAGGAAAAAGTTTATACGGCTATCAAGTATGTTGCTCCCAGCTACAAAAACCTAATACGACTATCTATTCTGTGGCGCACAGCCACAAAATACGAGTTAACGCGGTTATCGACTGTTTGCTTTGCAGCTACAGAAAAAAGTTAATACGGCTATCAAGTCTGTTGTTCCCAGCTACAAAAACCTGATACGACAATCTATTCTGTGGCGCACAGCCACAAAATACGAATTAACGCGGTTATCGACTCTTTGCCTTGCAGCTACAGAGAACAGTTCATACGGCTATCAAATATGTTGCTCCCAGCTACAAAAACCTAATACGACAATCTATTCTGTGGCGCACAGCCACAAAATACGAATTAACGCGGTTATCGACTCTTTGCCTTGCAGCTACAGAAAACAGTTCATACGGCTATCAAGTTGCTCATGGCTACAAAAACCTAATACGACTTTATATTCTGTGGCGCACAGCCACAAAAGACAAATTAACGCGGTTATTGACTCTTTGCCTTGCAGCTACAGAAAAAAATTTATACGGCTATCAAGTATGTTGCTCCCAGCTAGAAAAACCCAATACAATTATCTATTCTGTGGCACACAGCCACAAAATACGAATTAACGCGGTTATCGACTCTTTGCCTTGCAGCTACAGAAAAAAGTTTATACGGCTATCAAGTCTGTTGCTCATGGCTACAAAAACCTAATACGACTTTATATTCTGTGGCGCACAGCCACAAAGACAAATTAACGCGGTTATTACCTCTTTGCCTTGCAGCTACAGAAAAAAGTTATACGGCTATCAAGTCTGTTGCTCCCAGCTACAAAAACCTAATACGACTTTATATTCTGTGCGCACAGCCACAAAAGACAAATTAACGCGGTTATTGACTCTTTGCCGTGCAGCTACAGGAAAAAGTTATACGGCTATCAAGTATGTTGCTCCCAGCTACAAAAACCTAATACGACTATCTATTCTGTGGCGCACAGCCACAAAATACGAGTTAACGCGGTTATCGACTGTTTGCTTCGCAGCTACAGAAAAAAGTTAATACGGCTATCAAGTCTGTTGTTCCCAGCTACAAAAACCTGATACGACAATCTATTCTGTGGCGCACAGCCTCAAAATACGAATTAACGCGGTTATCGACTCTTTGCCTTGCAGCTACAGAGAACAGTTCATACGGCTATCAAATATGTTGCTCCCAGCTACAAAACCTAATACGACAATCTATTCTGTGGCGCACAGCCACAAAATACGAATAACGCGGTTATCGACTCTTTGCCTTGCAGCTACAGAAAAAAGTTCATACGGCTATCAAGTTGCTCATGGCTACAAAAACCTAATACGACTTTATATTCTGTGGCGCACAGCCCCAAAAGACAAATTAACGCGGTTATTGACTCTTTGCCTTGCAGCTACAGAAAAAAGTTTATACGGCTATCAAGTATGTTGCTCCCAGCTAGAAAAACCCAATACAACTATCTATTCTGTGGCACACAGCCACAAAATACGAATTAACGCGGTTATCGACTCGTTGGCTTGCAGCTACAGAGAACAGTTCATACGGCTATCAAATCTGTTGCTCTCAGCTACAAAAACCTAATACGACTTTTTATTCTGTGGCGCACAGCCACAAAATACGAATTAACGCGGTTATTGACTCTATGCCTTGCAGCTACAGAAAAAAATCATACGGCTATCAAATCCGTTGCTCCCAGCTACAAAAACATAATACGACAATCAATTCTGTGGCGCACTGCCACGAATGACGAATTAACGCGGTTATCGACTTTTTGCTTTGCAGCTACAGAAAAAAGTTAATACGGCTATCAAGTCTGTTGTTCCCAGCTACAAAAACCTGATACGACAATCTATTCTGTGGCGCACAGCCACAAAATACGAATTAACGCGGTTATCGACTCTTTGCCTTGCAGCTACAGAGAACAGTTCATACGGCTATCAAATATGTTGCTCCCAGCTACAAAAACCTAATACGACAATCTATTCTGTGGCGCACAGCCACAAAATACGAATTAACGCGGTTATCGACTCTTTGCCTTGCAGCTACAGAAAACAGTTCATACGGCTATCAAGTTGCTCATGGCTACAAAAACCTAATACGACTTTATATTCTGTGGCGCACAGCCACAAAAGACAAATTAACGCGGTTATTGACTCTTTGCCTTGCAGCTACAGAAAAAAATTTATACGGCTATCAAGTATGTTGCTCCCAGCTAGAAAAACCCAATACAATTATCTATTCTGTGGCACACAGCCACAAAATACGAATTAACGCGGTTATCGACTCTTTGCCTTGCAGCTACAGAAAAAAGTTTATACGGCTATCAAGTCTGTTGCTCATGGCTACAAAAACCTAATACGACTTTATATTCTGTGGCGCACAGCCACAAAAGACAAATTAACGCGGTTATTACCTCTTTGCCTTGCAGCTACAGAAAAAAGTTTATACGGCTATCAAGTCTGTTGCTCCCAGCTACAAAAACCTAATACGACTTTATATTCTGTGGCGCACAGCCACAAAAGACAAATTAACGCGGTTATTGACTCTTTGCCGTGCAGCTACAGGAAAAAGTTTATACGGCTATCAAGTATGTTGCTCCCAGCTACAAAAACCTAATACGACTATCTATTCTGTGGCGCACAGCCACAAAATACGAGTTAACGCGGTTATCGACTGTTTGCTTCGCAGCTACAGAAAAAAGTTAATACGGCTATCAAGTCTGTTGTTCCCAGCTACAAAAACCTGATACGACAATCTATTCTGTGGCGCACAGCCACAAAATACGAATTAACGCGGTTATCGACTCTTTGCCTTGCAGCTACAGAGAACAGTTCATACGGCTATCAAATATGTTGCTCCCAGCTACAAAAACCTAATACGACAATCTATTCTGTGGCGCACAGCCACAAAATACGAATTAACGCGGTTATCGACTCTTTGCCTTGCAGCTACAGAAAACAGTTCATACGGCTATCAAGTTGCTCATGGCTACAAAAACCTAATACGACTTTATATTCTGTGGCGCACAGCCCCAAAAGACAAATTAACGCGGTTATTGACTCTTTGCCTTGCAGCTACAGAAAAAAGTTTATACGGCTATCAAGTATGTTGCTCCCAGCTAGAAAAACCCAATACAACTATCTATTCTGTGGCACACAGCCACAAAATACGAATTAACGCGGTTATCGACTCGTTGGCTTGCAGCTACAGAGAACAGTTCATACGGCTATCAAATCTGTTGCTCTCAGCTACAAAAACCTAATACGACTTTTTATTCTGTGGCGCACAGCCACAAAATACGAATTAACGCGGTTATTGACTCTATGCCTTGCAGCTACAGAAAAAAATCATACGGCTATCAAATCCGTTGCTCCCAGCTACAAAAACATAATACGACAATCAATTCTGTGGCGCACTGCCACGAAATACGAATTAACGCGGTTATCGACTTTTTGCCTTGTAGCTACAGAGAACAGTTCATATGGCTATCAAATCTGTTGCTCCCAGCTACAAAAACCTAATACGACAATCTATTCTGTGGCGAACGGCCACAAAAGACGAATTAACGCGGTTATTGACTCTTTGCCTTGCAGCTACAGAAAAAAGTTCATACGGCTATCAAGTCTGTTGCTCCCAGATACAAAAACCTGAGACGACTTTATATTCTGTGACGCACAGCCACAGTTCATACGGCTATCAAATCTGTTTCTTCCAGCTACAAAAACCTAATACGACTATCTATTCTTGGCGCACAGCCACAAAATACGAATTAACGCGGTTATTGACTCTATGCCTTGCAGCTACAGAAAAAAATCATACGGCTATCAAATCCGTTGCTCCCAGCTACAAAAACCTAATACGACAATCTGTTCTGTGGCGCACAGCCACAAAATACGAATTAACGCGGTTATCGACTCGTTGGCTTGCAGCTACAGAGAACAGTTCACACGGCTATCAAATCTGTTTCTTCCAGCTACAAAAACCTAATACGACAATCAATTCTGTGGCGCACTGCCACGAAATACGAATTAACGCGGTTATCGACTCTTTGCCTTGTAGCTACAGAGAACAGTTCATATGGCTATCAAATCTGTTGCTCCCAGCTACAAAAACCTAATACGACAATCTATTCTGTGGCGAACAGCCACAAAAGACGAATTAACGCGGTTATTGACTCTTTGCCTTGCAGCTACAGAAAAAAGTTCATACGGCTATCAAGTCTTTTGCTCCCAGATACAAAAACCTGAGACGACTTTATATTCTGTGGCGCACAGCCACAGTTCATACGGCTATCAAATCTGTTTCTTCCAGCTACAAAAACCTAATACGACTATCTATTCTGTGGCGCACAGCCACAAAATACGAATTAACGCGGTTATCGACTCTTTGCCTTGCAGCTACAGAAACAAGTTTATACGGCTATCAAGTCTGTTGCTCCCAGCTACAAAAACCTAATACGATTATCTATTCTGTGGCGCACAGCCACGAAATACGAATTAACGCGGTTATCGA
This sequence comes from Litoditis marina, assembly GCA_964036275.1. NCBI lineage: Eukaryota > Metazoa > Nematoda > Chromadorea > Rhabditida > Rhabditidae > Litoditis > Litoditis marina. Next base: position 45,579 of record CAXIWQ010000154.1, read on the forward strand.
CTCTTCGGCTTGCAGTTACAGAAAAAAAAATAATACGGCTATCAAGTCTGTTGCTCCCAACTACAAAAACCTAATACGACTTTATGTTTTGTGGCGCACAGCCACAAAAGACAGATTAACGCGGTTATTGACTCTTTGTTTTGCAGCTACAGAAAAAAGTTTATACGGCTATCAAGTATGTTGCTCCCAGCTAGAAAAACCCCATACAACTATCTATTCTGTGGCACACAGCCACAAAATACGAATAAACGCGGTTATCGACTCTTTGCCTTGCAGCTACAAAAAAACAGTTTATACGGCTATCAAGTCTGTTGCTCCTGGCTACAAAAACCTAATACGACTTTATATTCTGTGGTGCACAGCCACAAAAGACAAATTAACGCGGTTATTACCTCCTTGCCTTGCAGCTACGGAAAAAAGTTTATACGGCTATCAAGTCTGTTGCTCCCAGCTACAAAAACGTAATACGACTTCATATTCTGTGGCGCACAGCCACAAAAGACAAATTAACGCGGTTATTGACTCTTTGCCGTGCAGCTACAGAAAAAAGTTTATACGGCTATCAAGTATGTTGCTCCCAGCTACAAAAACCTAATACGACTATATATTCTGTGGCGCACAGCCACAAAAGACAAATTAACGCGGTTATTGACTCTTTGCCGTGCAGCTACAGAAAAAAGTTTATACGGCTATCAAGTATGTTGCTCCCAGATACAAAAACCTGAGACGACTTTATATTCTGTGACGCACAGCCACAGTTCATACGGCTATCAAATCTGTTTCTTCCAGCTACAAAAACCTAATACGACTATCTATTCTTGGCGCACAGCCACGAAATACGAATTAACGCGGTTATTGACTCTATGCCTTGCAGCTACAGAAAAAAATCATACGGCTATCAAATCCGTTGCTCCCAGCTACAAAAACCTAATACGACAATCTGTTCTGTGGCGCACAGCCACAAAATACGAATTAACGCGGTTATCGACTCGTTGGCTTGCAGCTACAGAGAACAGTTCACACGGCTATCAAATCTGTTTCTTCCAGCTACAAAAACCTAATACGACAATCAATTCTGTGGCGCACTGCCACGAAATACGAATTAACGCGGTTATCGACTCTTTGCCTTGTAGCTACAGAGAACAGTTCATATGGCTATCAAATCTGTTGCTCCCAGCTACAAAAACCTAATACGACAATCTATTCTGTGGCGAACAGCCACAAAAGACGAATTAACGCGGTTATTGACTCTTTGCCTTGCAGCTACAGAAAAAAGTTCATACGGCTATCAAGTCTGTTGCTCCCAGATACAAAAACCTGAGACGACTTTATATTCTGTGGCGCACAGCCACAGTTCATACGGCTATCAAGTCTGTTGCTCCCAGCTACAAAAACCTAATACGATTATCTATTCTGTGGCGCACAGCCACGAAATACGAATTAACGCGGTTATCGACTCTTTGCCTTGCAGTTACAGAAAAAAAAAATAATACGGCTATCAAGTCTGTTGCTCCCAACTACAAAAACCTAATACGACTTTATGTTTTGTGGCGCACAGCCACAAAAGACAGATTAACGCGGTTATTGACTCTTTGTTTTGCAGCTACAGAAAAAAGTTTATACGGCTATCAAGTATGTTGCTCCCAGCTAGAAAAACCCCATACAACTATCTATTCTGTGGCACACAGCCACAAAATACGAATAAACGCGGTTATCGACTCTTTGCCTTGCAGCTACAGAAAAAAATCATACGGCTATCAAATCCGTTGCTCCCAGCTACAAAAACATAATACGACAATCAATTCTGTGGCGCACTGCCACGAAATACGAATTAACGCGGTTATCGACTTTTTGCCTTGTAGCTACAGAGAACAGTTCATATGGCTATCAAGTCTGTTGCTCCTGGCTACAAAAACCTAATACGACTTTATATTCTGTGGTGCACAGCCACAAAAGACAAATTAACGCGGTTATTGACTCTATGCCTTGCAGCTACAGAAAAAAATCATACGGCTATCAAATCCGTTGCTCCCAGCTACAAAAACATAATACGACAATCAATTCTGTGGCGCACTGCCACGAAATACGAATTAACGCGGTTATCGACTTTTTGCCTTGTAGCTACAGAGAACAGTTCATATGGCTATCAAGTCTGTTGCTCCCAGCTACAAAAACCTGAGACGACTTTATATTCTGTGACGCACAGCCACAGTTCATACGGCTATCAAGTCTGTTGCTCCCAGCTACAAAAACCTAATACGATTATCTATTCTGTGGCGCACAGCCACGAAATACGAATTAACGCGGTTATCGACTCTATGCCTTGCAGCTACAGAAAAAAATCATACGGCTATCAAATCCGTTGCTCCCAGCTACAAAAACCTAATACGACAATCTATTCTGTGGCGAACAGCCACAAAAGACGAATTAACGCGGTTATTGACTCTTTGCCTTGCAGCTACAGAAAAAAGTTCATACGGCTATCAAGTCTGTTGCTCCCAGATACAAAAACCTGAGACGACTTTATATTCTGTGGCGCACAGCCACAGTTCATACGGCTATCAAGTCTGTTGCTCCCAGCTACAAAAACCTAATACGATTATCTATTCTGTGGCGCACAGCCACGAAATACGAATTAACGCGGTTATCGACTCTTTGCCTTGCAGTTACAGAAAAAAAAAATAATACGGCTATCAAGTCTGTTGCTCCCAACTACAAAAACCTAATACGACTTTATGTTTTGTGGCGCACAGCCACAAAAGACAGATTAACGCGGTTATTGACTCTTTGTTTTGCAGCTACAGAAAAAAGTTTATACGGCTATCAAGTATGTTGCTCCCAGCTAGAAAAACCCCATACAACTATCTATTCTGTGGCACACAGCCACAAAATACGAATAAACGCGGTTATCGACTCTTTGCCTTGCAGCTACAGAAAAAAAGTTTATACGGCTATCAAGTCTGTTGCTCCTGGCTACAAAAACCTAATACGACTTTATATTCTGTGGTGCACAGCCACAAAAGACAAATTAACGCGGTTATTGACTCTATGCCTTGCAGCTACAGAAAAAAATCATACGGCTATCAAATCCGTTGCTCCCAGCTACAAAAACATAATACGACAATCAATTCTGTGGCGCACTGCCACGAAATACGAATTAACGCGGTTATCGACTTTTTGCCTTGTAGCTACAGAGAACAGTTCATATGGCTATCAAGTCTGTTGCTCCCAGATACAAAAACCTGAGACGACTTTATATTCTGTGACGCACAGCCACAGTTCATACGGCTATCAAATCTGTTTCTTCCAGCTACAAAAACCTAATACGACTATCTATTCTTGGCGCACAGCCATAAAATACGAATTAACGCGGTTATTGACTCTATGCCTTGCAGCTACAGAAAAAAATCATACGGCCATCAAATCCGTTGCTCCCAGCTACAAAAACCTAATACGACAATCTGTTCTGTGGCGCACAGCCACAAAATACGAATTAACGCGGTTATCGACTCGTTGGCTTGCAGCTACAGAGAACAGTTCACACGGCTATCAAATCTGTTTCTTCCAGCTACAAAAACCTAACACGACAATCAATTCTGTGGCGCACTGCCACGAAATACGAATTAACGCGGTTATCGACTCTTTGCCTTGTAGCTACAGAGAACAGTTCATATGGCTATCAAATCTGTTGCTCCCAGCTACAAAAACCTAATACGACAATCTATTCTGTGGCGAACAGCCACAAAAGACGAATTAACGCGGTTATTGACTCTTTGCCTTGCAGCTACAGAAAAAAGTTCATACGGCTATCAAGTCTGTTGCTCCCAGATACAAAAACCTGAGACGACTTTATATTCTGTGGCGCACAGCCACAGTTCATACGGCTATCAAGTCTGTTTCTTCCAGCTACAAAAACCTAATACGACTATCTATTCTGTGGCGCACAGCCACAAAATACGAATTAACGCGGTTATCGACTCTTTGCCTTGCAGCTACAGAAAAAAGTTTATACGGCTATCAAGTCTGTTGCTCCCAGCTACAAAAACCTAATACGATTATCTATTCTGTGGCGCACAGCCACGAAATACGAATTAACGCGGTTATCGACTCTTCGGCTTGCAGTTACAGAAAAAAAAAATAATACGGCTATCAAGTCTGTTGCTCCCAACTACAAAAACCTAATACGACTTTATGTTTTGTGGCGCACAGCCACAAAAGACAGATTAACGCGGTTATTGACTCTTTGTTTTGCAGCTACAGAAAAAAGTTTATACGGCTATCAAGTATGTTGCTCCCAGCTAGAAAAACCCCATACAACTATCTATTCTGTGGCACACAGCCACAAAATACGAATAAACGCGGTTATCGACTCTTTGCCTTGCAGCTACAGAAAAAAAAGTTTATACGGCTATCAAGTCTGTTGCTCCTGGCTACAAAAACCTAATACGACTTTATATTCTGTGGTGCACAGCCACAAAAGACAAATTAACGCGGTTATTACCTCTTTGCCTTGCAGCTACGGAAAAAAGTTTATACGGCTATCAAGTCTGTTGCTCCCAGCTACAAAAACGTAATACGACTTCATATTCTGTGGCGCACAGCCACAAAAGACAAATTAACGCGGTTATTGACTCTTTGCCGTGCAGCTACAGAAAAAAGTTTATACGGCTATCAAGTATGTTGCTCCCAGCTACAAAAACCTAATACGACTATCTATTCTGTGGCGCACAGCCACAAAAGACAAATTAACGCGGTTATTGACTCTTTGCCGTGCAGCTACAGAAAAAAAGTTTATACGGCTATCAAGTATGTTGCTCCCAGATACAAAAACCTGAGACGACTTTATATTCTGTGACGCACAGCCACAGTTCATACGGCTATCAAATCTGTTTCTTCCAGCTACAAAAACCTAATACGACTATCTATTCTTGGCGCACAGCCACAAAATACGAATTAACGCGGTTATTGACTCTATGCCTTGCAGCTACAGAAAAAAATCATACGGCTATCAAATCCGTTGCTCCCAGCTACAAAAACCTAATACGACAATCAATTCTGTGGCGCACTGCCACGAAATACGAATTAACGCGGTTATCGACTCTTTGCCTTGTAGCTACAGAGAACAGTTCATATGGCTATCAAATATGTTGCTCCCAGCTACAAAAACCTAATACGACAATCTATTCTGTGGCGAACAGCCACAAAAGACGAATTAACGCGGTTATTGACTCTTTGCCTTGCAGCTACAGAAAAAAGTTCATACGGCTATCAAGTCTGTTGCTCCCAGATACAAAAACCTGAGACGACTTTATATTCTGTGGCGCACAGCCACAGTTCATACGGCTATCAAATCTGTTTCTTCCAGCTACAAAAACCTAATACGACTATCTATTCTGTGGCGCACAGCCACAAAATACGAATTAACGCGGTTATCGACTCTTTGCCTTGCAGCTACAGAAAAAAGTTTATACGGCTATCAAGTCTGTTGCTCCCAGCTACAAAAACCTAATACGATTATCTATTCTGTGGCGCACAGCCACGAAATACGAATTAACGCGGTTATCGACTCTTCGGCTTGCAGTTACAGAAAAAAAAATAATACGGCTATCAAGTCTGTTGCTCCTGGCTACAAAAACCTAATACGACTTTATATTCTGTGGTGCACAGCCACAAAAGACAAATTAACGCGGTTATTACCTCTTTGCCTTGCAGCTACGGAAAAAAGTTTATACGGCTATCAAGTCTGTTGCTCCCAGCTACAAAAACGTAATACGACTTCATATTCTGTGGCGCACAGCCACAAAAGACAAATTAACGCGGTTATTGACTCTTTGCCGTGCAGCTACAGAAAAAAGTTTATACGGCTATCAAGTATGTTGCTCCCAGCTACAAAAACCTAATACGACTATCTATTCTGTGGCGCACAGCCACAAAAGACAAATTAACGCGGTTATTGACTCTTTGCCGTGCAGCTACAGAAAAAAGTTTATACGGCTATCAAGTATGTTGCTCCCAGATACAAAAACCTGAGACGACTTTATATTCTGTGACGCACAGCCACAGTTCATACGGCTATCAAATCTGTTTCTTCCAGCTACATAAACCTAATACGACTATCTATTCTTGGCGCACAGCCACAAAATACGAATTAACGCGGTTATTGACTCTATGCCTTGCAGCTACAGAAAAAAATCATACGGCTATCAAATCCGTTGCTCCCAGCTACAAAAACCTAATACGACAATCTGTTCTGTGGCGCACAGCCACAAAATACGAATTAACGCGGTTATCGACTCGTTGGCTTGCAGCTACAGAGAACAGTTCACACGGCTATCAAATCTGTTTCTTCCAGCTACAAAAACCTAATACGACAATCAATTCTGTGGCGCACTGTCACGAAATACGAATTAACGCGGTTATCGACTCTTTGCCTTGTAGCTACAGAGAACAGTTCATATGGCTATCAAATCTGTTGCTCCCAGCTACAAAAACCTAATACGACAATCTATTCTGTGGCGAACAGCCACAAAAGACGAATTAACGCGGTTATTGACTCTTTGCCTTGCAGCTACAGAAAAAAGTTCATACGGCTATCAAGTCTGTTGCTCCCAGATACAAAAACCTGAGACGACTTTATATTCTGTGGCGCACAGCCACAGTTCATACGGCTATCAAATCTGTTTCTTCCAGCTACAAAAACCTAATACGACTATCTATTCTGTGGCGCACAGCCACAAAATACGAATTAACGCGGTTATCGACTCTTTTGCAGCTACAGAAAAAAGTTTATACGGCTATCAAGTCTGTTGCTCCCAGCTACAAAAACCTAATACGATTATCTATTCTGTGGCGCACAGCCACGAAATACGAATTAACGCGGTTATCGACTCTTCGGCTTGCAGTTACAGAAAAAAAAATAATACGGCTATCAAGTCTGTTGCTCCCAACTACAAAAACCTAATACGACTTTATGTTTTGTGGCGCACAGCCACAAAAGACAGATTAACGCGGTTATTGACTCTTTGTTTTGCAGCTACAGAAAAAAGTTTATACGGCTATCAAGTATGTTGCTCCCAGCTAGAAAAACCCCATACAACTATCTATTCTGTGGCACACAGCCACAAAATACGAATAAACGCGGTTATTGACTCTTTGTTTTGCAGCTACAGAAAAAAGTTTATACGGCTATCAAGTATGTTGCTCCCAGCTAGAAAAACCCCATACAACTATCTATTCTATTGCACACAGCCACAAAATACGAATAAACGCGGTTATCGACTCTTTGCCTTGCAGCTACAGAAAAAAAGTTTATACGGCTATCAAGTCTGTTGCTCCTGGCTACAAAAACCTAATACGACTTTATATTCTGTGGCGCACAGCCACAAAAGACAAATTAACGCGGTTATTGACTCTTTGCCGTGCAGCTACAGAGAAAAGTTTATACGGCTATCAAGTATGTTGCTCCCAGCTACAAAAACCTAATACGACTATCTATTCTGTGGCGCACAGCCACAAAAGACAAATTAACGCGGTTATTGACTCTTTGCCGTGCAGCTACAGAAAAAAGTTTATACGGCTATCAAGTATTTTGCTCCCAGATACAAAAACCTGAGACGACTTTATATTCTGTGACGCACAGCCACAGTTCATACGGCTATCAAATCTGTTTCTTCCAGCTACAAAAACCTAATACGACTATCTATTCTTGGCGCACAGCCACAAAAGACAAATTAACGCGGTTATTACCTCTTTGCCTTGCAGCTACGGAAAAAAGTTTATACGGCTATCAAGTCTGTTGCTCCCAGCTACAAAAACGTAATACGACTTCATATTCTGTGGCGCACAGCCACAAAAGACAAATTAACGCGGTTATTGACTCTTTGCCGTGCAGCTACAGAGAAAAGTTTATACGGCTATCAAGTATGTTGCTCCCAGCTACAAAAACCTAATACGACTATCTATTCTGTGGCGCACAGCCACAGAAGACAAATTAACGCGGTTATTGACTCTTTGCCGTGCAGCTACAGAAAAAAGTTTATACGGCTATCAAGTATGTTGCTCCCAGATACAAAAACCTGAGACGACTTTATATTCTGTGACGCACAGCCACAGTTCATACGGCTATCAAATCTGTTTCTTCCAGCTACAAAAACCTAATACGACTATCTATTCTTGGCGCACAGCCACAAAATACGAATAAACGCGGTTATTGACTCTATGCCTTGCAGCTACAGAAAAAAAATCATACGGCTATCAAATCCGTTGCTCCCAGCTACAAAAACCTAATACGACAATCTGTTCTGTGGCGCACAGCCACAAAATACGAATTAACGCGGTTATCGACTCGTTGGCTTGCAGCTACAGAGAACAGTTCACACGGCTATCAAATCTGTTTCTTCCAGCTACAAAAACCTAATACGACAATCAATTCTGTGGCGCACTGCCACGAAATACGAATTAACGCGGTTATCGACTCTTTGCCTTGTAGCTACAGAGAACAGTTCATATGGCTATCAAATCTGTTGCTCCCAGCTACAAAAACCTAATACGACTTTATATTCTGTGGCGCACAGCCACAAAAGACAAATTAACGCGGTTATTACCTCTTTGCCTTGCAGCTACAGAAAAAAGTTTATACGGCTATCAAGTCTGTTGCTCCCAGCTACAAAAACCTAATACGACTTTATATTCTGTGGCGCACAGCCACAAAAGACAAATTAACGCGGTTATTGACTCTTTGCCGTGCAGCTACAGGAAAAAGTTTATACGGCTATCAAGTATGTTGCTCCCAGCTACAAAAACCTAATACGACTATCTATTCTGTGGCGCACAGCCACAAAATACGAGTTAACGCGGTTATCGACTGTTTGCTTTGCAGCTACAGAAAAAAGTTAATACGGCTATCAAGTCTGTTGTTTCCAGCTACAAAAACCTGATACGACAATCTATTCTGTGGCGCACAGCCACAAAATACGAATTAACGCGGTTATCGACTCTTTGCCTTGCAGCTACAGAGAACAGTTCATACGGCTATCAAATATGTTGCTCCCAGCTACAAAAACCTAATACGACAATCTATTCTGTGGCGCACAGCCACAAAATACGAATTAACGCGGTTATCGACTCTTTGCCTTGCAGCTACAGAAAACAGTTCATACGGCTAACAAGTTGCTCATGGCTACAAAAACCTAATACGACTTTATATTCTGTGGCGCAAAGCCCCAAAAGACAAATTAACGCGGTTATTGACTCTTTGCCTTGCAGCTACAGAAAAAAGTTTATACGGCTATCAAGTATGTTGCTCCCAGCTAGAAAAACCCAATACAACTATCTATTCTGTGGCACACAGCCACAAAATACGAATTAACGCGGTTATCGACTCGTTGGCTTGCAGCTGCAGAGAACAGTTCATACGGCTATCAAATCTGTTGCTCCCAGCTACAAAAACCTAATACGACTTTTTATTCTGTGGCGCACAGCCACAAAATACGAATTAACGCGGTTATTGACTCTATGCCTTGCAACTACAGAAAAAAATCATACGGCTATCAAATCCGTTGCTCCCAGCTACAAAAACATAATACGACAATCAATTCTGTGGCGCACTGCCACGAAATACGAATTAACGCGGTTATCGACTTTTTGCCTTGTAGCTACAGAGAACAGTTCATATGGCTATCAAATCAGTTGCTCCCAGCTACAAAAACCTAATACGACAATCTATTCTGTGGCGAACAGCCACAAAAGACGAATTAACGCGGTTATTGACTCTTTGCCTTGCAGCTACAGAAAAAAGTTCATACGGCTATCAAGTCTGTTGCTCCCAGATACAAAAACCTGAGACGACTTTATATTCTGTGACGCACAGCCACAGTTCATACGGCTATCAAATCTGTTTCTTCCAGCTACAAAAACCTAATACGACTATCTATTCTTGGCGCACAGCCACAAAATACGAATTAACGCGGTTATTGACTCTATGCCTTGCAGCTACAGAAAAAAAAAACCATACGGCTATCAAATCCGTTGCTCCCAGCTACAAAAACCTAATACGACTTCATATTCTGTGGCGCACAGCCACAAAAGACAAATTAACGCGGTTATTGACTCTTTGCCTTGCAGCTACAGAAAAAAGTTTATACGGCTATCAAGTCTGTTGCTCCCAGCTACAAAAACCTAATACGATTACCTATTCTGTGGCGCACAGCCACGAAATACGAATTAACGAAAAAAAAATCATACGGCTATCAAGTCTGTTGCTCCCAGCTACAAAAACCTGATACGACAATCTATTCTGTGGCGCACAGCCACAAAAGACAAATTAACGCGGTTATTACCTCTTTGCCTTGCAGCTACAGAAAAAAGTTCATACGGCTATCAAGTCTGTTGCTCCCAGCTACGAAAACCTAATACGACTTTATATTCTGTGGCGCACAGCCACAAAATACGAATTAACGCGGTTATCGACTCTTTGCCTTGCAGCTACAGAGAACAGTTTATACGGCTATCAAGTCTGTTGCTCCCAGCTACAAAAACCTAATACGACTATATATTCTGTGGCGCACAGCCACAAAATACGAATTAACGCGGTTATCGACTCTTTGCCTTGCAGCTACAGAGAACAGTTCATACGGCTATCAAGTCTGTTGCTCCCAGCTACGAAAACCTAATACGACTTTATATTCTGTGGCGCACAGCCACAAAACACGAAATATCGCGGTTATCGACTTGTTGGCTTGCAGCTACAGAGAAAAGTTCATACGGCTATCAAGTCTGTTGCTCCCAGCTACAAAAACCTGATACGACAATCTATTCTGTGGCGCACAGCCACAAAAGACAAATTAACGCGGTTATTACCTCTTTGCCTTGCAGCTACAGAAAAAAGTTCATACGGCTATCAAGTCTGTTGCTCCCAGCTACGAAAACCTAATACGACTTTATATTCTGTGGCGCACAGCCACAAAAGACAAATTAACGCGGTTATTGACTCTTTGCCGTGCAGCTACAGGAAAAAGGTTATACGGCTATCAAGTATGTTGCTCCCAGCTACAAAAACCTAATACGACTATCTATTCTGTGGCGCACAGCCACAAAATACGAATTGACGCGGTTATCGACTCTTTGCCTTGCAGCTACAGAGAATATTTCATACGGCTATCAAATCTGTTGCTCCCAGCTACAAAAACCTAATACGACAATCTATTCTGTGGCGCACAGCCACAAAAAACAAATTATCGCGGTTATCGACTTGTTGGCTTGCGGCTACAGAGAAAAGTTCATACGGCTATCAAGTCTGTTTCTCCCAGCTACAAAAACCTAATACGACTATATATTCTGTGGCGCACAGCCACAAAAGACGAATTAACGCGTTTATTGACTCTTTGCCTTGCAGCTACGGAAAAAAGTTTATACGGCTATCAAGTCTGTTGCTCCCAGCTACAAAAACGTAATACGACTTCATATTCTGTGGCGCACAGCCACAAAAGACAAATAAACGCGGTTATTGACTCTTTGCCTTGCAGCTACAGAAAAAAGTTTATACGGCTATCAAGTATGTTGCTCCCAGCTACAAAAACCTAATACGACTATCTATTCTGTGGCGCACAGCCACAAAAGACGAATTAACGCGTTTATTGACTCTTTGCCTTGCAGCTACGGAAAAAAGTTTATACGGCTATCAAGTCTGTTGCTCCCAGCTACAAAAACGTAATACGACTTCATATTCTGTGGCGCACAGCCACAAAAGACAAATAAACGCGGTTATTGACTCTTTGCCGTGCAGCTACAGAAAAAAGTTTATACGGCTATCAAGTATGTTGCTCCCAGCTACAAAAACCTAATACGACAATCTATTCTGTGGCGCACAGCCACAAAATACGAATTAACGCGGTTATCGACTTTTTGCCTTGCAGCTACAGATATCAGTTCATACGGCTATCAAATATGTTGCTCCCAGCTACAAAAACCTAATACGACAATCTATTCTGTGGCGCACAGCCACAAAATACGAATTAACGCGGTTATCGACTTTTTGCCTTGCAGCTACAGAGAACAGTTCATACGGCTATCAGGTCTGTTGCTCATGGCTACAAAAACCTAATACGACTTTATATTCTGTGGCGCACAGCCACAAAAGACAAATTAACGCGGTGATTGACTCTTTGCCTTGCAGCTACAGAAAAAAATTTATACGGCTATCAAGTATGTTGCTCCCAGCTAGAAAAACCCAATACAACTATCTATTCTGTGGCACACAGCCACAAAATACGAATTAACGCGGTTATCGACTCTTTGCCTTGCAGCTACAGAAAAAAGTTTATACGGCTATCAAGTCTGTTGCTCATGGCTACAAAAACCTAATACGACTTTATATTCTGTGGCGCACAGCCACAAAAGACAAATTAACGCGGTTATTACCTCTTTGCCTTGCAGCTACAGAAAAAAATTCATACGGCTATCACGTCTGTTGCTCCCAGCTACAAAAACCTAATACGACTTTATATTCTGTGGCGCACAGCCACAAAAGACAAATTAACGCGGTTATTGACTCTTTGCCGTGCAGCTACAGAAAAAAGTTTATACGGCTATCAAGTATGTTGCTCCCAGCTACAAAAACCTAATACGACTATCTATTCTGTGGCGCACAGCCACAAAATAAGAATTAACGCGGTTATCGACTGTTTGCTTTGCAGCTACAGAAAAAAGTTAATACGGCTATCAAGTCGGTTGCTCCCAGCTACAAAAACCTAATACGACAATCTATTCTGTGGTGCACAACCACAAAGTACTAATTAACGCGGTTATTGACTCTGTGGCTTGCAGCTACAGAAAAAAGCTTATACGGCTATCAAGTGTGTTGCTCACAGCTACAAGAACTTAATACGACTATATATTCTGTGGCGCACAGCCACAAAAGACAAATTAACTCGGTTATTACCTCTTTGCCTTGCAGCTACGGAAAAAAGTTTATACGGCTATCAAGTATGTTGCTCCCAGCTAGAAAAACCCAATACAACTATCTATTCTGTGGCACACAGCCACAAAAGACAAATTAACGCGGTTATTGACTCTTTGCCTTGCAGCTACAGAAAAAAGTTTATACGGCTATCAAGTATGTTGCTCCCAGCTACAAAAACCTAATACGACTATCTATTCTGTGGCGCACAGCCACAAAAGACGAATTAACGCGTTTATTGACTCTTTGCCTTGCAGCTACGGAAAAAAGTTTATACGGCTATCAAGTCTGTTGCTCCCAGCTACAAAAACGTAATACGACTTCATATTCTGTGGCGCACAGCCACAAAAGACAAATAAACGCGGTTATTGACTCTTTGCCGTGCAGCTACAGAAAAAAGTTTATACGGCTATCAAGTATGTTGCTCCCAGCTACAAAAACCTAATACGACAATCTATTCTGTGGCGCACAGCCACAAAATACGAATTAACGCGGTTATCGACTTTTTGCCTTGCAGCTACAGATATCAGTTCATACGGCTATCAAATATGTTGCTCCCAGCTACAAAAACCTAATACGACAATCTATTCTGTGGCGCACAGCCACAAAATACGAATTAACGCGGTTATCGACTTTTTGCCTTGCAGCTACAGAGAACAGTTCATACGGCTTTCAGGTCTGTTGCTCATGGCTACAAAAACCTAATACGACTTTATATTCTGTGGCGCACAGCCACAAAAGACAAATTAACGCGGTGATTGACTCTTTGCCTTGCAGCTACAGAAAAAAATTTATACGGCTATCAAGTATGTTGCTCCCAGCTAGAAAAACCCAATACAACTATCTATTCTGTGGCACACAGCCACAAAATACGAATTAACGCGGTTATCGACTCTTTGCCTTGCAGCTACAGAAAAAAGTTTATACGGCTATCAAGTCTGTTGCTCATGGCTACAAAAACCTAATACGACTTTATATTCTGTGGCGCACAGCCACAAAAGACAAATTAACGCGGTTATTACCTCTTTGCCTTGCAGCTACAGAAAAAAATTCATACGGCTATCACGTCTGTTGCTCCCAGCTACAAAAACCTAATACGACTTTATATTCTGTGGCGCACAGCCACAAAAGACAAATTAACGCGGTTATTGACTCTTTGCCGTGCAGCTACAGAAAAAAGTTTATACGGCTATCAAGTATGTTGCTCCCAGCTACAAAAACCTAATACGACTATCTATTCTGTGGCGCACAGCCACAAAATAAGAATTAACGCGGTTATCGACTGTTTGCTTTGCAGCTACAGAAAAAAGTTAATACGGCTATCAAGTCGGTTGCTCCCAGCTACAAAAACCTAATACGACAATCTATTCTGTGGTGCACAACCACAAAGTACTAATTAACGCGGTTATTGACTCTGTGGCTTGCAGCTACAGAAAAAAGCTTATACGGCTATCAAGTGTGTTGCTCACAGCTACAAGAACTTAATACGACTATATATTCTGTGGCGCACAGCCACAAAAGACAAATTAACTCGGTTATTACCTCTTTGCCTTGCAGCTACGGAAAAAAGTTTATACGGCTATCAAGTATGTTGCTCCCAGCTAGAAAAACCCAATACAACTATCTATTCTGTGGCACACAGCCACAAAAGACAAATTAACGCGGTTATTGACTCTTTGCCTTGCAGCTACAGAAAAAAGTTTATACGGCTCTCAAGTATGCTCCCAGCTACAAAAACCTAATACGACAATCTATTCTGTGGCGCACAGCCACAAAATACAAATTAACGCGGTTATCGACTCTTTGCCTTGCAGCTACATATATCAGTTCATACGGCTATCAAATATGTTGCTCCCAGCTACAAAAACCTAATACGACAATCTATTCTGTGGCGCACAGCCACAAAATACGAATTAACGCGGTTATCGACTTTTTGCCTTGCAGCTACAGAGAACAGTTCATACGGCTATCAGGTCTGTTGCTCATGGCTACAAAAACCTAATACGACTTTATATTCTGTGGCGCACAGCCACAAAAGACAAATTAACGCGGTGATTGACTCTTTGCCTTGCAGCTACAGAAAAAAATTTATACGGCTATCAAGTATGTTGCTCCCAGCTAGAAAAACCCAATACAACTATCTATTCTGTGGCACACAGCCACAAAATACGAATTAACGCGGTTATCGACTCTTTGCCTTGCAGCTACAGAAAAAAGTTTATACGGCTATCAAGTCTGTTGCTCATGGCTACAAAAACCTAATACGACGTTATATTCTGTGGCGCACAGCCACAAAAGACAAATTAACGCGGTTATTACCTCTTTGCCTTGCAGCTACAGAAAAAAATTCATACGGCTATCACGTCTGTTGCTCCCAGCTACAAAAACCTAATACGACTTTATATTCTGTGGCGCACAGCCACAAAAGACAAATTAACGCGGTTATTGACTCTTTGCCGTGCAGCTACAGAAAAAAGTTTATACGGCTATCAAGTATGTTGCTCCCAGCTACAAAAACCTAATACGACTATCTATTCTGTGGCGCACAGCCACAAAATAAGAATTAACGCGGTTATCGACTGTTTGCTTTGCAGCTACAGAAAAAAGTTAATACGGCTATCAAGTCGGTTGCTCCCAGCTACAAAAACCTAATACGACAATCTATTCTGTGGTGCACAACCACAAAGTACTAATTAACGCGGTTATTGACTCTGTGGCTTGCAGCTACAGAAAAAAGCTTATACGGCTATCAAGTGTGTTGCTCACAGCTACAAGAACTTAATACGACTATATATTCTGTGGCGCACAGCCACAAAAGACAAATTAACTCGGTTATTACCTCTTTGCCTTGCAGCTACGGAAAAAAAGTTTATACGGCTATCAAGTCTGTTGCTCCCAGCTACAAAAACGTAATACGACTTCATATTCTGTGGCGCACAGCCACAAAAGACAAATAAACGCGGTTATTGACTCTTTGCCGTGCAGCTACAGAAAAAAGTTTATACGGCTATCAAGTATGTTGCTCCCAGCTACAAAAACCTAATACGACTATCTATTCTGTGGCGCACAGCCACAAAATACGAATTAACGCGGTTATCGACTTTTTGCCTTGCAGCTACAGAAAAAAGTTTATACGGCTATCAAGTCTGTTGCTCCCAGCTACAAAAACCTAATACGATTATCTATTCTGTGGCGCACAGCCACGAAATACGAATTAACGCGGTTATCGACTCTTCGGCTTGCAGTTACAGAAAAAATAATAATACGGCTATCAAGTCTGTTGCTCCCAACTACAAAAACCTAATACGACTTTATGTTTTGTGGCGCACAGCCACAAAAGACAGATTAACGCGGTTATTGACTCTTTGCCTTGCAGCTACAGAAAAAAGTTTATACGGCTCTCAAGTATGCTCCCAGCTACAAAAACCTAATACGACAATCTATTCTGTGGCGCACAGCCACAAAATACAAATTAACGCGGTTATCGACTCTTTGCCTTGCAGCTACAGATATCAGTTCATACGGCTATCAAATATGTTGCTCCCAGCTACAAAAACCTAATACGACAATCTATTCTGTGGCGCACAGCCACAAAATACGAATTAACGCGGTTATCGACTTTTTGCCTTGCAGCTACAGAGAACAGTTCATACGGCTATCAGGTCTGTTGCTCATGGCTACAAAAACCTAATACGACTTTATATTCTGTGGCGCACAGCCACAATAGACAAATTAACGCGGTTATTGACTCTTTGCCTTGCAGCTACAGAAAAAAATTTATACGGCTATCAAGTATGTTGCTCCCAGCTAGAAAAACCCAATACAACTATCTATTCTGTGGCACACAGCCACAAAATACGAATTAACGCGGTTATCGACTCTTTGCCTTGCAGCTACAGAAAAAAGTTTATACGGCTATCAAGTCTGTTGCTCATGGCTACAAAAACCTAATACGACTTTATGTTCTGTGGCGCACAGCCACAAAAGACAAATTAACGCGGTTATTACCTCTTTGCCTTGCAGCTACAGAAAAAAATTCATACGGCTATCACGTCTGTTGCTCCCAGCTACAAAAACCTAATACGACTTTATATTCTGTGGCGCACAGCCACAAAAGACAAATTAACGCGGTTATTGACTCTTTGCCGTGCAGCTACAGAAAAAAGTTTATACGGCTATCAAGTATGTTGCTCCCAGCTACAAAAACCTAATACGACTATCTATTCTGTGGCGCACAGCCACAAAATAAGAATTAACACGGTTATCGACTGTTTGCTTTGCAGCTACAGAAAAAAGTTTATACGGCTATCAAGTATGTTGCTCCCAGCTACAAAAACCTAATACGACTATCTATTCTGTGGCGCACAGCCACAAAATACGAATTAACGCGGTTATCGACTTTTTGCCTTGCAGCTACAGAAAAAAGTTTATACGGCTATCAAGTCTGTTGCTCCCAGCTACAAAAACCTAATACGACTATCTATTCTGTGGCGCACAGCCACAAAATACGAACTAACGCGGTTATCGACTCTTTGGCTTGCAGTTACAGAAAAAAAAAATAATACGGCTATCAAGTCTGTTGCTCCCAACTACAAAAACCTAATACGACTTTATGTTTTGTGGCGCACAGCCACAAAAGACAGATTAACGCGGTTATTGACTCTTTGTTTTGCAGCTACAGAAAAAAGTTTATACGGCTATCAAGTATGTTGCTCCCAGCTAGAAAAACCCAATACAACTATCTATTCTGTGGCACACAGCCACAAAATACGAATAAACGCGGTTATCGACTCTTTGCCTTGCAGCTACAGAAAAAAAAGTTTATACGGCTATCAAGTCTGTTGCTCCCAGCTAGGAAAACCCAATACAACTATCTATTCTGTGGTGCACAGCCACAAAAGACAAATTAACGCGGTTATTACCTCTTTGCCTTGCAGCTACGGAAAAAAGTTTATACGGCTATCAAGTCTGTTGCTCCCAGCTACAAAAACGTAATACGACTTCATATTCTGTGGCGCACAGCCACAAAAGACAAATTAACGCGGTTATTGACTCTTTGCCGTGCAGCTACAGAAAAAAGTTTATACGGCTATCAAGTATGTTGCTCCCAGCTACAAAAACCTAATACGACTATCTATTCTGTGGCGCACAGCCACAAAATACGAATCAACGCGGTTATCGACTGTTTGCAGCTACAGAAAAAAGTTAATACGGCTATCAAGTCTTTTGCTCCCAGCTACAAAAACCTGATACGACAATCTATTCTGTGGCGTACAGCCACAAAATACGAATTAACGCGGTTATCGACTCTTTGCCTTGCAGCTACAGTGAGCATTTCATACGGCTATCTAATCTGTTGCTCCCAGCTACAAAGACCTAATACGACAATCCATTCTGTGGCGCACAGCCACAAAATACGAATAAACGCGGTAATCGACTCGTTGGCTTGCAGTTACAGAGAAAAGTTCATACGGCTATCAAGTCTGTTGCTCCCAGCTACAAAGACCTAACACGACTATATATTCTGTGGCGCACAGCCACAAAAGACGAATTAACGCGGTTATTGACTCTTTGCCTTGCAGCTACAGAAAAAAAAATATACGGCTATCAAGTATGTTGCTCCCAGCTACAAAAACCTAATACGACTATCTATTCTGTGGCGCACAGCCACAAAATAAGAATTAACACGGTTATCGACTGTTTGCTTTGCAGCTACAGAAAAAAGTTTATACGGCTATCAAGTATGTTGCTCCCAGCTACAAAAACCTAATACGACTATCTATTCTGTGGCGCACAGCCACAAAATACGAATTAACGCGGTTATCGACTTTTTGCCTTGCAGCTACAGAAAAAAGTTTATACGGCTATCAAGTCTGTTGCTCCCAGCTACAAAAACCTAATACGACAATCAATTCTGTGGCGCACAGCCACAAAAGACAGATTAACGCGGTTATTGACTCTTTGTTTTGCAGCTACAGAAAAAAGTTTATACGGCTATCAAGTATGTTGCTCCCAGCTAGAAAAACCCAATACAACTATCTATTCTGTGGCACACAGCCACAAAATACGAATAAACGCGGTTATCGACTCTTTGCCTTGCAGCTACAGAAAAAAAAGTTTATACGGCTATCAAGTCTGTTGCTCCCAGCTAGGAAAACCCAATACAACTATCTATTCTGTGGTGCACAGCCACAAAAGACAAATTAACGCGGTTATTACCTCTTTGCCTTGCAGCTACGGAAAAAAGTTTATACGGCTATCAAGTCTGTTGCTCCCAGCTACAAAAACGTAATACGACTTCATATTCTGTGGCGCACAGCCACAAAAGACAAATTAACGCGGTTATTGACTCTTTGCCGTGCAGCTACAGAAAAAAGTTTATACGGCTATCAAGTATGTTGCTCCCAGCTACAAAAACCTAATACGACTATCTATTCTGTGGCGCACAGCCACAAAATACGAATCAACGCGGTTATCGACTGTTTGCAGCTACAGAAAAAAGTTAATACGGCTATCAAGTCTTTTGCTCCCAGCTACAAAAACCTGATACGACAATCTATTCTGTGGCGTACAGCCACAAAATACGAATTAACGCGGTTATCGACTCTTTGCCTTGCAGCTACAGTGAGCATTTCATACGGCTATCTAATCTGTTGCTCCCAGCTACAAAGACCTAATACGACAATCCATTCTGTGGCGCACAGCCACAAAATACGAATAAACGCGGTAATCGACTCGTTGGCTTGCAGTTACAGAGAAAAGTTCATACGGCTATCAAGTCTGTTGCTCCCAGCTACA
Organism: Litoditis marina; assembly: GCA_964036275.1. Classification (NCBI taxonomy): domain Eukaryota; kingdom Metazoa; phylum Nematoda; class Chromadorea; order Rhabditida; family Rhabditidae; genus Litoditis; species Litoditis marina. The sequence goes on from CAXIWQ010000154.1 coordinate 65,332, forward strand.
AAGACCTAACACGACTATATATTCTGTGGCGCACAGCCACAAAAGACGAATTAACGCGGTTATTGACTCTTTGCCTTGCAGCTACAGAAAAAAAAATATACGGCTATCAAGTCTTTGCTCCCAAGAACAGTTCATACGGTTATCAAATCTGTTGCTCCCAGCTACAAAAACTCAATACGACTATCTCTTCTGTGGCGCACAGCCACGAAATACGAATTAACGCGGCTATCGACTCTTTGGCTTGCAGCTACAGAAAAAAAGTTTACACGGCTATCAGGTCTGTTGCTGCCAGCTACAAAAACCTAATACGACTATCTATTCACGAATCAACGCGGTTATCGACTGTTTGCAGCTACAGAAAAAAGTTAATACGGCTATCAAGTCTTTTGCTCCCAGCTACAAAAACCTGATACGACTTTATATTCTGTGGCGCACAGCCACAAAACACGAATTAACGCGGTTATTGACTCTTTGCCGTGCAGCTACAGAAAAAAGTTTATACGGCTATCAAGTCTTTTGCTCCCAGCTACGAAAACCTAATACGACTTTATATTCTGTGGCGCACAGCCACAAAACACGAATTAACGCGGTTATTGACTCTTTGCCGTGCAGCTACAGAAAAAAGTTTATACGGCTATCAAGTATGTTGCTCCCAGCTACAAAAACCTAATACGACTATCTATTCTGTGGCGCACAGCCACAAAATACGAATCAACGCGGTTATCGACTGTTTGCAGCTACAGAAAAAAGTTAATACGGCTATCAAGTCTTTTGCTCCCAGCTACAAAAACCTGATACGACAATCTATTCTGTGGCGTACAGCCACAAAATACGAATTAACGCGGTTATCGACTCTTTGCCTTGCAGCTACAGTGAGCATTTCATACGGCTATCTAATCTGTTGCTCCCAGCTACAAAGACCTAATACGACAATCCATTCTGTGGCGCACAGCCACAAAATACGAATAAACGCGGTAATCGACTCGTTGGCTTGCAGTTACAGAGAAAAGTTCATACGGCTATCAAGTCTGTTGCTCCCAGCTACAAAGACCTAACACGACTATATATTCTGTGGCGCACAGCCACAAAAGACGAATTAACGCGGTTATTGACTCTTTGCCTTGCAGCTACAGAAAAAAAAATATACGGCTATCAAGTCTTTGCTCCCAAGAACAGTTCATACGGTTATCAAATCTGTTGCTCCCAGCTACAAAAACTCAATACGACTATCTCTTCTGTGGCGCACAGCCACGAAATACGAATTAACGCGGCTATCGACTCTTTGGCTTGCAGCTACAGAAAAAAAGTTTACACGGCTATCAGGTCTGTTGCTGCCAGCTACAAAAACCTAATACGACTATCTATTCACGAATCAACGCGGTTATCGACTGTTTGCAGCTACAGAAAAAAGTTAATACGGCTATCAAGTCTTTTGCTCCCAGCTACAAAAACCTGATACGACAATCTATTCTGTGGCGTACAGCCACAAAATACGAATTAACGCGGTTATCGACTCTTTGCCTTGCAGCTACAGAGAACATTTCATACGGCTATCTAATCTGTTGCTCCCAGCTACAAAAACCTAATACGACAATCTATTCTGTGGCGCACAGCCACAAAATACGAATAAACGCGGTAATCGACTCGTTGGCTTGCAGTTACAGAGAAAAGTTCATACGGCTATCAAGTCTGTTGCTCCCAGCTACAAAGACCTAACACGACTATATATTCTGTGGCGCACAGCCACAAAAGACGAATTAACGCGGTTATTGACTCTTTGCCTTGCAGCTACAGAAAAAAAATATACGGCTATCAAGTCTTTGCTCCCAAGAACAGTTCATACGGTTATCAAATCTGTTGCTCCCAGCTACAAAAACTCAATACGACTATCTCTTCTGTGGCGCACAGCCACGAAATACGAATTAACGCGGCTATCGACTCTTTGGCTTGCAGCTACAGAAAAAAAGTTTACACGGCTATCAGGTCTGTTGCTCCCAGCTACAAAAACCTAATACGACAATCTATTCTGTGGCGCACAGCCAAAAAATACGAACTAACGCGGTTATCGACTCTTTGGCTTGCAGTTACAGAGAACAGTTTATACGGCTATCAAATCTGTTGCTGCCAGCTACAAAAACCTAATACGACTATCTATTCTGTGGCGCACAGCCACAAAATACGAATCAACGCGGTTATCGACTGTTTGCAGCTACAGAAAAAAGTTAATACGGCTATCAAGTCTTTTGCTCCCAGCTACAAAAACCTGATACGACAATCTATTCTGTGGCGTACAGCCACAAAATACGAATTAACACGGTTATCGACTCTTTGCCTTGCAGCTACAGAGAACATTTCATACGGCTATCTAATCTGTTGCTCCCAGCTACAAAAACCTAATACGACAATCTATTCTGTGGCGCACAGCCACAAAATACGAATTAACGCGGTTATCGACTTTTTGCCTTGCAGCTACAGAGAACAGTTCATACGAGTAGTAGACCAGCCCGTCATGGAACCAAAGGGGGCGGAGCCTAGGGCGCGGCTGCACCCAGCGCGCAGCCAGCTGGCAACATACAGTAACCTAGGTACATTAACCTAGGTACAGTAATGCTTATACAGTAATACGGTAATTCTTAAGGAAAAAGTTATTTTCTCAAGTTTTTCTCACACGTTTCTACACGTGTCCACACGCTCTCTCACGTTTTTTCAGCTACAGAAAAAAGTTTATACGGCTATCAAGTCTGTTGCTCCCAGCTACAAAAACCTAATACGACTTTATATTCTGTGGCGCACAGCCACAAAAGACAAATTAACGCGGTTATTGACTCTTTGCCGTGCAGCTACAGGAAAAAGTTTATACGGCTATCAAGTATGTTGCTCCCAGCTACAAAAACCTAATACGACTATCTATTCTGTGGCGCACAGCCACAAAATACGAGTTAACGCGGTTATCGACTGTTTGCTTTGCAGCTACAGAAAAAAGTTAATACGGCTATCAAGTCTGTTGTTTCCAGCTACAAAAACCTGATACGACAATCTATTCTGTGGCGCACAGCCACAAAATACGAATTAACGCGGTTATCGACTCTTTGCCTTGCAGCTACAGAGAACAGTTCATACGGCTATCAAATATGTTGCTCCCAGCTACAAAAACCTAATACGACAATCTATTCTGTGGCGCACAGCCACAAAATACGAATTAACGCGGTTATCGACTCTTTGCCTTGCAGCTACAGAAAACAGTTCATACGGCTAACAAGTTGCTCATGGCTACAAAAACCTAATACGACTTTATATTCTGTGGCGCAAAGCCCCAAAAGACAAATTAACGCGGTTATTGACTCTTTGCCTTGCAGCTACAGAAAAAAGTTTATACGGCTATCAAGTATGTTGCTCCCAGCTAGAAAAACCCAATACAACTATCTATTCTGTGGCACACAGCCACAAAATACGAATTAACGCGGTTATCGACTCGTTGGCTTGCAGCTGCAGAGAACAGTTCATACGGCTATCAAATCTGTTGCTCCCAGCTACAAAAACCTAATACGACTTTTTATTCTGTGGCGCACAGCCACAAAATACGAATTAACGCGGTTATTGACTCTATGCCTTGCAACTACAGAAAAAAATCATACGGCTATCAAATCCGTTGCTCCCAGCTACAAAAACATAATACGACAATCAATTCTGTGGCGCACTGCCACGAAATACGAATTAACGCGGTTATCGACTTTTTGCCTTGTAGCTACAGAGAACAGTTCATATGGCTATCAAATCTGTTGCTCCCAGCTACAAAAACCTAATACGACAATCTATTCTGTGGCGAACAGCCACAAAAGACGAATTAACGCGGTTATTGACTCTTTGCCTTGCAGCTACAGAAAAAAGTTCATACGGCTATCAAGTCTGTTGCTCCCAGATACAAAAACCTGAGACGACTTTATATTCTGTGACGCACAGCCACAGTTCATACGGCTATCAAATCTGTTTCTTCCAGCTACAAAAACCTAATACGACTATCTATTCTTGGCGCACAGCCACAAAATACGAATTAACGCGGTTATTGACTCTATGCCTTGCAGCTACAGAAAAAAAAAACCATACGGCTATCAAATCCGTTGCTCCCAGCTACAAAAACCTAATACGACTTCATATTCTGTGGCGCACAGCCACAAAAGACAAATTAACGCGGTTATTGACTCTTTGCCTTGCAGCTACAGAAAAAAGTTTATACGGCTATCAAGTCTGTTGCTCCCAGCTACAAAAACCTAATACGATTACCTATTCTGTGGCGCACAGCCACGAAATACGAATTAACGAAAAAAAAATCATACGGCTATCAAGTCTGTTGCTCCCAGCTACAAAAACCTGATACGACAATCTATTCTGTGGCGCACAGCCACAAAAGACAAATTAACGCGGTTATTACCTCTTTGCCTTGCAGCTACAGAAAAAAGTTCATACGGCTATCAAGTCTGTTGCTCCCAGCTACGAAAACCTAATACGACTTTATATTCTGTGGCGCACAGCCACAAATACGAATTAACGCGGTTATCGACTCTTTGCCTTGCAGCTACAGAGAACAGTTTATACGGCTATCAAGTCTGTTGCTCCCAGCTACAAAAACCTAATACGACTATATATTCTGTGGCGCACAGCCACAAAATACGAATTAACGCGGTTATCGACTCTTTGCCTTGCAGCTACAGAGAACAGTTCATACGGCTATCAAGTCTGTTGCTCCCAGCTACGAAAACCTAATACGACTTTATATTCTGTGGCGCACAGCCACAAAACACGAAATATCGCGGTTATCGACTTGTTGGCTTGCAGCTACAGAGAAAAGTTCATACGGCTATCAAGTCTGTTGCTCCCAGCTACAAAAACCTGATACGACAATCTATTCTGTGGCGCACAGCCACAAAAGACAAATTAACGCGGTTATTACCTCTTTGCCTTGCAGCTACAGAAAAAAGTTCATACGGCTATCAAGTCTGTTGCTCCCAGCTACGAAAACCTAATACGACTTTATATTCTGTGGCGCACAGCCACAAAAGACAAATTAACGCGGTTATTGACTCTTTGCCGTGCAGCTACAGGAAAAAGGTTATACGGCTATCAAGTATGTTGCTCCCAGCTACAAAAACCTAATACGACTATCTATTCTGTGGCGCACAGCCACAAAATACGAATTGACGCGGTTATCGACTCTTTGCCTTGCAGCTACAGAGAATATTTCATACGGCTATCAAATCTGTTGCTCCCAGCTACAAAAACCTAATACGACAATCTATTCTGTGGCGCACAGCCACAAAAAACAAATTATCGCGGTTATCGACTTGTTGGCTTGCGGCTACAGAGAAAAGTTCATACGGCTATCAAGTCTGTTTCTCCCAGCTACAAAAACCTAATACGACTATATATTCTGTGGCGCACAGCCACAAAAGACGAATTAACGCGTTTATTGACTCTTTGCCTTGCAGCTACGGAAAAAAGTTTATACGGCTATCAAGTCTGTTGCTCCCAGCTACAAAAACGTAATACGACTTCATATTCTGTGGCGCACAGCCACAAAAGACAAATAAACGCGGTTATTGACTCTTTGCCTTGCAGCTACAGAAAAAAGTTTATACGGCTATCAAGTATGTTGCTCCCAGCTACAAAAACCTAATACGACTATCTATTCTGTGGCGCACAGCCACAAAAGACGAATTAACGCGTTTATTGACTCTTTGCCTTGCAGCTACGGAAAAAAGTTTATACGGCTATCAAGTCTGTTGCTCCAGCTACAAAAACGTAATACGACTTCATATTCTGTGGCGCACAGCCACAAAAGACAAATAAACGCGGTTATTGACTCTTTGCCGTGCAGCTACAGAAAAAAGTTTATACGGCTATCAAGTATGTTGCTCCCAGCTACAAAAACCTAATACGACAATCTATTCTGTGGCGCACAGCCACAAAATACGAATTAACGCGGTTATCGACTTTTTGCCTTGCAGCTACAGATATCAGTTCATACGGCTATCAAATATGTTGCTCCCAGCTACAAAAACCTAATACGACAATCTATTCTGTGGCGCACAGCCACAAAATACGAATTAACGCGGTTATCGACTTTTTGCCTTGCAGCTACAGAGAACAGTTCATACGGCTATCAGGTCTGTTGCTCATGGCTACAAAAACCTAATACGACTTTATATTCTGTGGCGCACAGCCACAAAAGACAAATTAACGCGGTGATTGACTCTTTGCCTTGCAGCTACAGAAAAAAATTTATACGGCTATCAAGTATGTTGCTCCCAGCTAGAAAAACCCAATACAACTATCTATTCTGTGGCACACAGCCACAAAATACGAATTAACGCGGTTATCGACTCTTTGCCTTGCAGCTACAGAAAAAAGTTTATACGGCTATCAAGTCTGTTGCTCATGGCTACAAAAACCTAATACGACTTTATATTCTGTGGCGCACAGCCACAAAAGACAAATTAACGCGGTTATTACCTCTTTGCCTTGCAGCTACAGAAAAAAATTCATACGGCTATCACGTCTGTTGCTCCCAGCTACAAAAACCTAATACGACTTTATATTCTGTGGCGCACAGCCACAAAAGACAAATTAACGCGGTTATTGACTCTTTGCCGTGCAGCTACAGAAAAAAGTTTATACGGCTATCAAGTATGTTGCTCCCAGCTACAAAAACCTAATACGACTATCTATTCTGTGGCGCACAGCCACAAAATAAGAATTAACGCGGTTATCGACTGTTTGCTTTGCAGCTACAGAAAAAGTTAATACGGCTATCAAGTCGGTTGCTCCCAGCTACAAAAACCTAATACGACAATCTATTCTGTGGTGCACAACCACAAAGTACTAATTAACGCGGTTATTGACTCTGTGGCTTGCAGCTACAGAAAAAAGCTTATACGGCTATCAAGTGTGTTGCTCACAGCTACAAGAACTTAATACGACTATATATTCTGTGGCGCACAGCCACAAAAGACAAATTAACTCGGTTATTACCTCTTTGCCTTGCAGCTACGGAAAAAAGTTTATACGGCTATCAAGTATGTTGCTCCCAGCTAGAAAAACCCAATACAACTATCTATTCTGTGGCACACAGCCACAAAAGACAAATTAACGCGGTTATTGACTCTTTGCCTTGCAGCTACAGAAAAAAGTTTATACGGCTCTCAAGTATGCTCCCAGCTACAAAAACCTAATACGACAATCTATTCTGTGGCGCACAGCCACAAAATACAAATTAACGCGGTTATCGACTCTTTGCCTTGCAGCTACAGATATCAGTTCATACGGCTATCAAATATGTTGCTCCCAGCTACAAAAACCTAATACGACAATCTATTCTGTGGCGCACAGCCACAAAATACGAATTAACGCGGTTATCGACTTTTTGCCTTGCAGCTACAGAGAACAGTTCATACGGCTATCAGGTCTGTTGCTCATGGCTACAAAAACCTAATACGACTTTATATTCTGTGGCGCACAGCCACAAAAGACAAATTAACGCGGTGATTGACTCTTTGCCTTGCAGCTACAGAAAAAAATTTATACGGCTATCAAGTATGTTGCTCCCAGCTAGAAAAACCCAATACAACTATCTATTCTGTGGCACACAGCCACAAAATACGAATTAACGCGGTTATCGACTCTTTGCCTTGCAGCTACAGAAAAAAGTTTATACGGCTATCAAGTCTGTTGCTCATGGCTACAAAAACCTAATACGACTTTATATTCTGTGGCGCACAGCCACAAAAGACAAATTAACGCGGTTATTACCTCTTTGCCTTGCAGCTACAGAAAAAAATTCATACGGCTATCACGTCTGTTGCTCCCAGCTACAAAAACCTAATACGACTTTATATTCTGTGGCGCACAGCCACAAAAGACAAATTAACGCGGTTATTGACTCTTTGCCGTGCAGCTACAGAAAAAAGTTTATACGGCTATCAAGTATGTTGCTCCCAGCTACAAAAACCTAATACGACTATCTATTCTGTGGCGCACAGCCACAAAATAAGAATTAACGCGGTTATCGACTGTTTGCTTTGCAGCTACAGAAAAAAGTTAATACGGCTATCAAGTCGGTTGCTCCCAGCTACAAAAACCTAATACGACAATCTATTCTGTGGTGCACAACCACAAAGTACTAATTAACGCGGTTATTGACTCTGTGGCTTGCAGCTACAGAAAAAAGCTTATACGGCTATCAAGTGTGTTGCTCACAGCTACAAGAACTTAATACGACTATATATTCTGTGGCGCACAGCCACAAAAGACAAATTAACTCGGTTATTACCTCTTTGCCTTGCAGCTACGGAAAAAAAGTTTATACGGCTATCAAGTCTGTTGCTCCCAGCTACAAAAACGTAATACGACTTCATATTCTGTGGCGCACAGCCACAAAAGACAAATAAACGCGGTTATTGACTCTTTGCCGTGCAGCTACAGAAAAAAGTTTATACGGCTATCAAGTATGTTGCTCCCAGCTACAAAAACCTAATACGACTATCTATTCTGTGGCGCACAGCCACAAAATACGAATTAACGCGGTTATCGACTTTTTGCCTTGCAGCTACAGAAAAAAGTTTATACGGCTATCAAGTCTGTTGCTCCCAGCTACAAAAACCTAATACGATTATCTATTCTGTGGCGCACAGCCACGAAATACGAATTAACGCGGTTATCGACTCTTCGGCTTGCAGTTACAGAAAAAATAATAATACGGCTATCAAGTCTGTTGCTCCCAACTACAAAAACCTAATACGACTTTATGTTTTGTGGCGCACAGCCACAAAAGACAGATTAACGCGGTTATTGACTCTTTGCCTTGCAGCTACAGAAAAAAGTTTATACGGCTCTCAAGTATGCTCCCAGCTACAAAAACCTAATACGACAATCTATTCTGTGGCGCACAGCCACAAAATACAAATTAACGCGGTTATCGACTCTTTGCCTTGCAGCTACAGATATCAGTTCATACGGCTATCAAATATGTTGCTCCCAGCTACAAAAACCTAATACGACAATCTATTCTGTGGCGCACAGCCACAAAATACGAATTAACGCGGTTATCGACTTTTTGCCTTGCAGCTACAGAGAACAGTTCATACGGCTATCAGGTCTGTTGCTCATGGCTACAAAAACCTAATACGACTTTATATTCTGTGGCGCACAGCCACAAAAGACAAATTAACGCGGTTATTGACTCTTTGCCTTGCAGCTACAGAAAAAAATTTATACGGCTATCAAGTATGTTGCTCCCAGCTAGAAAAACCCAATACAACTATCTATTCTGTGGCACACAGCCACAAAATACGAATTAACGCGGTTATCGACTCTTTGCCTTGCAGCTACAGAAAAAAGTTTATACGGCTATCAAGTCTGTTGCTCATGGCTACAAAAACCTAATACGACTTTATATTCTGTGGCGCACAGCCACAAAAGACAAATTAACGCGGTTATTACCTCTTTGCCTTGCAGCTACAGAAAAAAATTCATACGGCTATCACGTCTGTTGCTCCCAGCTACAAAAACCTAATACGACTTTATATTCTGTGGCGCACAGCCACAAAAGACAAATTAACGCGGTTATTGACTCTTTGCCGTGCAGCTACAGAAAAAAGTTTATACGGCTATCAAGTATGTTGCTCCCAGCTACAAAAACCTAATACGACTATCTATTCTGTGGCGCACAGCCACAAAATAAGAATTAACGCGGTTATCGACTGTTTGCTTTGCAGCTACAGAAAAAATTTAATACGGCTATCAAGTCGGTTGCTCCCAGCTACAAAAACCTAATACGACAATCTATTCTGTGGTGCACAACCACAAAGTACTAATTAACGCGGTTATTGACTCTGTGGCTTGCAGCTACAGAAAAAAGCTTATACGGCTATCAAGTGTGTTGCTCACAGCTACAAGAACTTAATACGACTATATATTCTGTGGCGCACAGCCACAAAAGACAAATTAACTCGGTTATTACCTCTTTGCCTTGCAGCTACGGAAAAAAAGTTTATACGGCTATCAAGTCTGTTGCTCCCAGCTACAAAAACGTAATACGACTTCATATTCTGTGGCGCACAGCCACAAAAGACAAATAAACGCGGTTATTGACTCTTTGCCGTGCAGCTACAGAAAAAAGTTTATACGGCTATCAAGTATGTTGCTCCCAGCTACAAAAACCTAATACGACTATCTATTCTGTGGCGCACAGCCACAAAATACGAATTAACGCGGTTATCGACTTTTTGCCTTGCAGCTACAGAAAAAAGTTTATACGGCTATCAAGTCTGTTGCTCCCAGCTACAAAAACCTAATACGATTATCTATTCTGTGGCGCACAGCCAAAAAATACGAACTAACGCGGTTATCGACTCTTTGGCTTGCAGTTACAGAAAAAAAAATAATACGGCTATCAAGTCTGTTGCTCCCAACTACAAAAACCTAATACGACTTTATGTTTTGTGGCGCACAGCCACAAAAGACAGATTAACGCGGTTATTGACTCTTTGTTTTGCAGCTACAGAAAAAAGTTTATACGGCTATCAAGTATGTTGCTCCCAGCTAGAAAAACCCAATACAACTATCTATTCTGTGGCACACAGCCACAAAATACGAATAAACGCGGTTATCGACTCTTTGCCTTTCAGCTACAGAAAAAAAAGTTTATACGGCTATCAAGTCTGTTGCTCCCAGCTAGGAAAACCCAATACAACTATCTATTCTGTGGTGCACAGCCACAAAAGACAAATTAACGCGGTTATTACCTCTTTGCCTTGCAGCTACGGAAAAAAGTTTATACGGCTATCAAGTCTGTTGCTCCCAGCTACAAAAACGTAATACGACTTCATATTCTGTGGCGCACAGCCACAAAAGACAAATTAACGCGGTTATTGACTCTTTGCCGTGCAGGCTACAGAAAAAAGTTTATACGGCTATCAAGTATGTTGCTCCCAGCTACAAAAACCTAATACGACTATCTATTCTGTGGCGCACAGCCACAAAATACGAATCAACGCGGTTATCGACTGTTTGCAGCTACAGAAAAAAGTTAATACGGCTATCAAGTCTCTTGCTCCCAGCTACAAAAACCTGATACGACAATCTATTCTGTGGCGTACAGCCACAAAATACGAATTAACGCGGTTATCGACTCTTTGCCTTGCAGCTACAGAGAGCATTTTCATACGGCTATCTAATCTGTTGCTCCCAGCTACAAAAACCTAATACGACAATCTATTCTGTGGCGCACAGCCACAAAATACGAATAAACGCGGTAATCGACTCGTTGGCTTGCAGTTACAGAGAAAAGTTCTTACGGCTATCAAGTCTGTTGCTCCCAGCTACAAAGACCTAACACGACTATATATTCTGTGGCGCACAGCCACAAAAGACGAATTAACGCGGTTATTGACTCTTTGCCTTGCAGCTACAGAAAAAAATATACGGCTATCAAGTCTTTGCTCCCAAGAACAGTTCATACGGTTATCAAATCTGTTGCTCCCAGCTACAAAAAACTCAATACGACTATCTCTTCTGTGGCGCACAGCCACGAAATACGAATTAACGCGGCTATCGACTCTTTGGCTTGCAGCTACAGAAAAAAAGTTTACACGGCTATCAGGTCTGTTGCTCCCAGCTACAAAAACCTAATACGACAATCTATTCTGTGGCACACAGCCACAAAATACGAATTAACGCGGTTATTGACTCTTTGCCGTGCAGCTACAGAAAAAAGTTTATATGGCTATCAAGTATGTTGTTCCCAGCTAGAAAAACCCAAATACAACTATCTATTCTGTGGCACACAGCCACAAAATACGATATAACGCGGTTATCGACTCTTTGCCTTGCAGCTACAGAAAAAAGTTTATACGGCTATCAAGTCTGTTGCTCATGGCTACAAAAACCTAATACGACTTTATATCCTGTGGCGCACAGCCACAAAAGACAAATTAACGCGGTTATTACCTCTTTGCCTTGCAGCTACAGAAAAAAGTTCATACGGCTATCAAGTCTGTTGCTCCCAGCTACAAAAACCTGATACGACAATCTATTCTGTGGCGCACAGCCACAAAAGACAAATTAACGCGGTTATTACCTCTTTGCCTGCAGCTACAGAAAAAAGTTCATACGGCTATCAAGTCTGTTGCTCCCAGCTACAAAACCTAATACGACTTTATATTCTGTGGCGCACAGCCACAAAAGACAAATTAACGCGGTTATTGACTCTTTGCCGTGCAGCTACAGGAAAAAGGTTATACGGCTATCAAGTATGTTGCTCCCAGCTACAAAAACCTGATACGACTATCTATTCTGTGGCGCACAGCCACAAAATACGAATTAACGCGGTTATCGACTCTTTGCCTTGCAGCTACAGAGAACAGTTCATACGGCTATCAAATCTGTTGCTCCCAGCTACAAAAACCTAATACGACAATCTATTCTGTGGCGCCACAGCCACAAAACACGAAATATCGCGGTTATCGACTTGTTGGCTTGCAGCTACAGAGAAAAGTTCATACGGCTATCAAGTCTGTTGCTCCCAGCTACAAAAACCTGATACGACAATCTATTCTGTTGGCGCACAGCCACAAAAGACAAATTAACGCGGTTATTACTTCTTTGCCTTGCAGCTACAGAAAAAAGTTCATACGGCCATCAAGTCTGTTGCTCCCAGCTACAAAAACCTAATACGACTTTATATTCTGTGGCGCACAGCCACAAAAGACAAATTAACGCGGTTATTGACTCTTTGCCGTGCAGCTACAGGAAAAAGGTTATACGGCTACCAAGTATGTTGCTCCCAGCTACAAAACCTGATACGACTATCTATTCTGTGGCGCACAGCCACAAAATACGAATTGACGCGGTTATCGACTCTTTGCCTTGCAGCTACAGAGAACAGTTCATACGGCTATCAAATCTGTTGCTCCCAGCTACAAAAACCTAATACGACAATCTATTCTGTGGCGCACAGCCACAAAATACAAATTATCGCGGTTATCGACTTGTTGGCTTGCAGCTACAGAGAAAAGTTCATACGGCTATCAAGTCTGTTGCTCCCAGCTACAAAAACCTAATACGACTATATATTCTGTGGCGCACAGCCACAAAAGACGAATTAACGCGGTTATTGACTCTTTGCCTCGCAGTTACAGAGAACATTTCATACGGCTATCAAATCTGTTGCTCCAGCTACAAAAATCTAATACGACAATATATTCTGTGGCGCACAGCCACAAAGACGAATTAACGCGGTTATTGACATTTTGACTTGCAGCTACAAAAAAAAATCATACGGCTATCAAGTCTGTTGCTTCCAACTACAAAAACATAATACGACTTTATATTCTGTGGCGCACAGCCACAAAATACAAATTAACGCGGTTATTGACTCTTTGCCTTGCAGTTACAGAGAACATTTCATACGGCTATCAAATCTGTTGCTCCCAGCTACAAAAACCTAATACGACTTTATATTCTGTGGCGCACAGCCACAAAAGACAAATTAACGCGGTTATTACCTCTTTGCCTTGCAGCTACAGAAAAAAAGTTTATACGGCTATCAAGTCTGTTGCTCCCAGCTACAAAAACCTAATACGACTTTATATTCTGTGGCGCACAGCCACAAAAGACAAATTAACGCGGTTATTGACTCTTTGCCGTGCAGCTACAGAAAAAAGTTTATATGGCTATCAAGTATGTTGCTCCCAGCTAGAAAAACCTAATACGACAATCAATTCTGTGGCGCACAGCCACAAAATACAAATTATCGCGGTTATCGACTTGTTGGCTTGCAGCTTACAGAGAAAAGTTCATACGGCTATCAAGTCTGTTGCTCCCAGCTACAAAAACCTGATACGACAATCTATTCTGTGGCGCACAGCCACAAAGACGAATTAACGCGGTTATTGACTCTTTGCCGTGCAGCTACAGAAAAAAGTTTATATGGCTATCAAGTATGTTGCTCCCAGCTAGAAAAACCTAATACGACAATCAATTCTGTGGCGCACAGCCACAAAATACAAATTATCGCGGTTATCGACTTGTTGGCTTGCAGCTACAGAGAAAAGTTTCATACGGCTATCAAGTCTGTTGCTCCCAGCTACAAAAACCGTAATACGACTTTATATTCTGTGGCGCACAGCCACAAAAGACAAATTAACGCGGTTATTGACTCTTTGCCGTGCAGCTACAGAAAAAAGTTTATATGGCTATCAAGTATGTTGCTCCCAGCTAGAAAAACCTAATACGACAATCAATTCTGTGGCGCACAGCCACAAAATACAAATTATCGCGGTTATCGACTTGTTGGCTTGCAGCTACAGAGAAAAGTTCATACGGCTATCAAGTCTGTTGCTTCCAACTACAGAAACATAATACGACAATCTATTCTGTGGCGCACAGCCACAAAACACGAAATATCGCGGTTATCGACTTGTTGGCTTGCAGCTACAGAGAAAAGTTTATACGGCTATCAGGTCTGTTGCTCCCAGCTACAAAACCTGATACGACAATCTATTCTGTGGCGGCACAGCCACAAAAGACAAATTAACGCGGTTATTACCTCTTTGCCTTGCAGCTACAGAAAAAAGTTCATACGGGCTACAAATCTGTTGCTCCCAGCTACAAAAACCTAATACGACAATCTATTCTGTGGCGCCACAGCCACAAAAAACAAATTATCGCGGTTATCGACTTGTTGGCTTGCAGCTACCGAGAAAAGTTCATACGGCTATTCAAGTCTGTTGCTCCCAGCTACAAAACCTAATACGACTATATATTCTGTGGCGCACAGCCACCAAAAGACGAATTAACGCGGTTATTGACTCTTTGCCTCGCAGTTACAGAGAACATTTCATACGGCTATCAAATCTGTTGCTCCCAGCTACAAAAACCTAATACGACAATCTATTCTGTGGCGCACAGCCACAAAGACGAATTAACGCGGTTATTGACATTTTGACTTGCAGCTACAAAAAAATCATACGGCTATCAAGTCTGTTGCTTCCAACTACAAAAACATAATACGACTTTATATTCTGTGGCGCACAGCCACAAAATACAAATTAACGCGGTTATTGACTCTTTGCCCTTGCAGTTACAGAGAACATTTCATACGGCTATCAATCTGTTGCTCCCAGCTACAAAAAACCTAATACGACTTTATATTCTGTGGCGCACAGCCACAAAAAGACAATTAACGCGGTTAGTACCTCTTTGCCTTGCAGCTACAGAAAAAAAGTTTATACGGCTATCAAGTCTGTTGCTCACAGCTACAAAAACCTAATACGACTTTATATTCTGGGGCGCACAGCCACAAAAGACAAATTAACGCGGTTATTGACTCTTTGCCGTGCAGCTACAGAAAAAAGTTTATATGGCTATCAAGTATGTTGTTCCCAGCTAGAAAAACCCAATACAACTATCTATTCTGTGGCACACAGCCACAAAATACGATATAACGCGGTTATCGACTCTTTGCCTTGCAGCTACAGAAAAAAATTTATACGGCTATCAAGTCTGTTGCTCATGGCTACAAAAACCTAATACGACTTTATATCCTGTGGCGCACAGCCACAAAAGACAAATTAACGCGGTTATTACATCTTTGCCTTGCAGCTACAGAAAAAAGTTCATACGGCTATCAAGTCTGTTGCTCCCAGCTACAAAAACCTGATACGACAATCTATTCTGTGGCGCACAGCCACAAAGACGAATTAACGCGGTTATTGACATTTTGACTTGCAGCTACAAAAAAAATCATACGGCTATCAAGTCTGTTGCTTCCAACTACAAAAACATAATACGACTTTATATTCTGTGGCGCACAGCCACTAAATACAAATTAACGCGGTTATTGACTCTTTGCCTTGCAGTTACAGAGAACATTTCATACGGCTATCAAATCGGTTGCTCCCAGCTACAAAAACCTAATACGACTTTATATTCTGTGGCGCACAGCCACAAAAGAAAAATTAACGCGGTTATTACCTCTTTGCCTTGCAGCTACAGAAAAAAGTTTATACGGCTATCAAGTCTGTTGCTCCCAGCTACAAAAACCTAATACGACTTTATATTCTGTGGCGCACAGCCACAAAAGACAAATTAACGCGGTTATTGACTCTTTGCCGTGCAGCTACAGAAAAAAGTTTATATGGCTATCAAGTATGTTGCTCCCAGCTAGAAAAACCCAATACAACTATCTATTCTGTGGCACACAGCCACAAAATACGATATAACGCGGTTATCGACTCTTTGCCTTGCAGCTACAGAAAAAAGTTTATACGGCTATCAAGTCTGTTGCTCATGGCTACACAAACCTAATACGACTTTATATCCTGTGGCGCACAGCCACAAAAGACAAATTAACGCGGTTATACCTCTTTGCCTTGCAGCTACAGAAAAAAGTTCATACGGCTATCAAGTCTGTTGCTCCCAGCTACAAAAACCTGATACGACAATCTATTCTGTGGCGCACAGCCACAAAAGACAAATTAACGCGGTTATTGACTCTTTGCCGTGCAGCTACAGAAAAAAGTTTATATGGCTATCAAGTATGTTGCTCCCAGCTAGAAAAACCCAATACAACTATCTATTCTGTGGCACACAGCCACAAAATACGATATAACGCGGTTATCGACTCTTTGCCTTGCAGCTACAGAAAAAAGTTCATACGGCTATCAAGTCTGTTGCTCCCAGCTACAAAAACCTAATACGACTTTATATTCTGTGGGCGCACAGCCACAAACGACAAATTAACGCGGGTTATTGACTCTTTGCCGTGCAGCTACAGAAAAAAGTTTATATGGCTATCAAGTATGTTGTTCCCAGCTAGAAAAACCCAATACAACTATCTATTCTGTGGCACACAGCCACAAAATACGATATAACGCGGTTATCGACTCTTTGCCTTGCAGCTACAGAAAAAAGTTCATACGGCTATCAAGTCTGTTGCTCCCAGCTACAAAAACCTAATACGACAATCTATTCTGTGGCGCACAGCCACAAAAGACAAATTAACGCGGTTATTGACTCTTTGCCGTGCAGCTACAGAAAAAAGTTTATATGGCTATCAAGTATGTTGCTCCCAGCTAGAAAAACCTAATACGACAATCAATTCTGTGGCGCACAGCCACAAAATACAAATTATCGCGGTTATCGACTTGTTGGCTTGCAGCTACAGAGAAAAGTTCATACGGCTATCAAGTCTGTTGCTTCCAACTACAGAAAACATAATACGACAATCTATTCTGTGGCGCACAGCCACAAAACACGAAATATCGCGGTTATCGACTTGTTGGCTTGCAGCTACAGAGAAAAGTTTATACGGCTATCAAGTCTGTTGCTCCCAGCTACAAAAACCTGATACGACAATCTATTTCTGTGGCGCACAGCCACAAAAGACAAATTAACGCGGTTATTACCTCTTTGCCTTGCAGCTACAGAAAAAAGTTCATACGGCTATCAAATCTGTTGCTCCCAGCTACAAAAACCTAATACGACAATCTATTCTGTGGCGCACCACTGCCACAAAAAACAAATTATCGCGGTTATCGACTTGTTGGCTTGCAGCTACCGAGAAAAGTTCATACGGCTATCAAGTCTGTTTGCTCCCAGCTACAAAAACCTAATACGACTATATATTCTGTGGCGCACAGCCACAAAAGACGAATTAACGCGGTTATTGACTCTTTGCCTCGCAGTTACAGGAGAACATTTCCATACGGCTATCAAATCTGTTGCTCCCAGCTACAAAACCTAATACGACAATCTATTCTGTGGCGCACAGCCACAAAGACGAATTAACGCGGTTATTGACATTTTGACTTGCAGCTACAAAAAAAATCATACGGCTATCAAGTCTGTTGCTTCCAACTACAAAAACATAATACGACTTTATATTCTGTGGCGCACAGCCACAAAATACAAATTAACGCGGTTATTGACTCTTTGCCTTGCAGTTACAGAGAACATTTCATACGGCTATCAAATCTGTTGCTCCCAGCTACAAAAAACCTAATACGACTTTATATTCTGTGGCGCACAGCCACAAAAGACAAATTAACGCGGTTATTACCTCTTTGCCTTGCAGCTACAGAAAAAAAGTTTATACGGCTATCAAGTCTGTTGCTCACAGCTACAAAAACCTAATACGACTTTATATTCTGGGGCGCACAGCCACAAAAGACAAATTAACGCGGTTATTGACTCTTTGCCGTGCAGCTACAGAAAAAAGTTTATATGGCTATCAAGTATGTTGTTCCCAGCTAGAAAAACCCAATACAACTATCTATTCTGTGGCACACAGCCACAAAATACGATATAACGCGGTTATCGACTCTTTGCCTTGCAGCTACAGAAAAAAATTTATACGGCTATCAAGTCTGTTGCTCATGGCTACAAAAACCTAATACGACTTTATATCCTGTGGCGCACAGCCACAAAAGACAAATTAACGCGGTTATTACATCTTTGCCTTGCAGCTACAGAAAAAAGTTCATACGGCTATCAAGTCTGTTGCTCCCAGCTACAAAAACCTGATACGACAATCTATTCTGTGGCGCACAGCCACAAAGACGAATTAACGCGGTTATTGACATTTTGACTTGCAGCTACAAAAAAAATCATACGGCTATCAAGTCTGTTGCTTCCAACTACAAAAACATAATACGACTTTATATTCTGTGGCGCACAGCCACTAAATACAAATTAACGCGGTTATTGACTCTTTGCCTTGCAGTTACAGAGAACATTTCATACGGCTATCAAATCGGTTGCTCCCAGCTACAAAAACCTAATACGACTTTATATTCTGTGGCGCACAGCCACAAAAGAAAAATTAACGCGGTTATTACCTCTTTGCCTTGCAGCTACAGAAAAAAAGTTTATACGGCTATCAAGTCTGTTGCTCCCAGCTACAAAAACCTAATACGACTTTATATTCTGTGGCGCACAGCCACAAAAGACAAATTAACGCGGTTATTGACTCTTTGCCGTGCAGCTACAGAAAAAAGTTTATATGGCTATCAAGTATGTTGCTCCCAGCTAGAAAAACCCAATACAACTATCTATTCTGTGGCACACAGCCACAAAATACGATATAACGCGGTTATCGACTCTTTGCCTTGCAGCTACAGAAAAAAGTTTATACGGCTATCAAGTCTGTTGCTCATGGCTACACAAACCTAATACGACTTTATATCCTGTGGCGCACAGCCACAAAAGACAAATTAACGCGGTTATTACCTCTTTGCCTTGCAGCTACAGAAAAAAGTTCATACGGCTATCAAGTCTGTTGCTCCCAGCTACAAAAACCTGATACGACAATCTATTCTGTGGCGCACAGCCACAAAAGACAAATTAACGCGGTTATTGACTCTTTGCCGTGCAGCTACAGAAAAAAGTTTATATGGCTATCAAGTATGTTGCTCCCAGCTAGAAAAACCCAATACAACTATCTATTCTGTGGCACACAGCCACACAAATACGATATAACGCGGTTATCGACTCTTTGCCTTGCAGCTACAGAAAAAGTTCATACGGCTATCAAGTCTGTTGCTCCCAGCTACAAAAAACCTAATACGACTTTATATTCTGTGGCGCACAGCCACCAAACGACAAATTAACGCGGTTATTGACTCTTTGCCGTGCAGCTACAGAAAAAAGTTTATATGGCTATCAAGTATGTTGTTCCAGCTAGAAAAACCCAATACAACTATCTATTCTGTGGCACACAGCCACAAAATACGATATAACGCGGTTATCGAATCTTTGCCTTGCAGCTACAGAAAAAAGTTTTATACGGCTATCAAGTCTGTTGCTCATGGCTACAAAAACCTAATACGACTTATATCCTGTGGCGCACAGCCACAAAAGACAAATTAACGCGGTTATTACCTCTTGCCTTGCAGCTACAGAAAAAAGTTCATACGGCTATCAAGTCTGTTGCTCCCAGCTACAAAAACCTGATACGACAATCTATTCTGTGGCGCACAGCCACAAAGACGAATTAACGCGGTTATTGACATTTTGACTTGCAGCTACAAAATAAAAAAATCATACGGCTATCAAGTCTGTTGCTTCCAACTACAAAAACATAATACGACTTTATATTCTGTGGCGCACAGCCACAAAATACAAATTAACGCGGTTATTGACTCTTTGCCTTGCAGTTACAGAGAACATTTCATACGGCTATCAAATCTGTTGCTCCCAGCTACAAAAACCTAATACGACTTTATATTCTGTGGCGCACAGCCACAAAGACAAATTAACGCGGTTATTACCTCTTTGCCTTGCAGCTACAGAAAAAAAGTTTATACGGCTATCAAGTCTGTTGCTCCCAGCTACAAAAACCTAATACGACTTTATATTCTGTGGCGCACAGCCACAAAAGACAAATTAACGCGGTTATTGACTCTTTGCCGTGCAGCTACAGAAAAAAGTTTATATGGCTATCAAGTATGTTGCTCCCAGCTAGAAAAACCCAATACAACTATCTATTCTGTGGCACACAGCCACAAAATACGATATAACGCGGTTATCGACTCTTTGCCTTGCAGCTACAGAAAAAAGTTTATACGGCTATCAAGTCTGTTGCTCATGGCTACAAAAACCTAATACGACTTTATATCCTGTGGCGCACAGCCACAAAATACAAATTAACGCGGTTATTACCTCTTTGCCCTTGCAGCTACAGAAAAAAGTTCATACGGCTATCAAGTCTGTTGCTCCCAGCTACAAAAACCTGATACGACAATCTATTCTGTGGCGCACAGCCACAAAAGACAAATTAACGCGGTTATTACCTCTTTGCCTTGCAGCTACAGAAAAAAGTTCATACGGCTATCAAGTCTGTTGCTCCCAGCTACAAAAACCTAATACGACTTTATATTCTGTGGCGCACAGCCACAAAAGACACAAATTAACGCGGTTATTGACTCTTTGCCGTGCAGCTACAGGAAAAAAGGTTATACGGCTATCAAGTATGTTGCTCCCAGCTACAAAAACCTGATACGACTATCTATTCTGTGGCGCACAGCTACAAAATACGAATTAACGCGGTTATCGACTCTTTGCCTTGCAGCTACAGAGAACAGTTCATACGGCTATCAAATCTGTTGCTCCCAGCTACAAAAACCTAATACGACAATCTATTCTGTGGCGCACAGCCACAAAACACGAAATATCGCGGTTATCGACTTGTTGGCTTGCAGCTACAGAGAAAAGTTCATACGGCTATCAAGTCTGTTGCTCCCAGCTACAAAAACCTGATACGACAATCTATTCTGTGGCGCACAGCCACAAAAGACAAATTAACGCGGTTATTACTTCTTTGCCTTGCAGCTACAGAAAAAAGTTCATACGGCCATCAAGTCTGTTGCTCCCAGCTACAAAAACCTAATACGACTTTATATTCTGTGGCGCACAGCCACAAAAGACAAATTAACGCGGTTATTGACTCTTTGCCGTGCAGCTACAGGAAAAAGGTTATACGGCTACCAAGTATGTTGCTCCCAGCTACAAAAACCTAATACGACTATCTATTCTGTGGCGCACAGCCACAAAATACGAATTGACGCGGTTATCGACTCTTTGAATTGCAGCTACAGAGAACAGTTCATACGGCTATCAAATCTGTTGCTCCCAGCTACAAAAACCTAATACGACAATCTATTCTGTGGCGCACAGCCACAAAATACAAATTATCGCGGTTATCGACTTGTTGGCTTGCAGCTACAGAGAAAAGTTCATACGGCTATCAAGTCTGTTGCTCCCGGCTACAAAAACCTAATACGACTATATATTCTGTGGCGCACAGCCACAAAAGACGAATTAACGCGGTTATTGACTCTTTGCCTCGCAGTTACAGAGAACATTTCATACGGCTATCAAATCTGTTGCTCCCAGCTACAAAAACCCTAATACGACAATATATTCTGTGGCGCACAGCCACAAAGACGAATTAACGCGGTTATTGACATTTTGACTTGCAGCTACAAAAAAAAATCATACGGCTATCAAGTCTGTTGCTTCCAACTACAAAAACATAATACGACTTTATATTCTGTGGCGCACAGCCACAAAATACAAATTAACGCGGTTATTGACTCTTTGCCTTGCAGTTACAGAGAACATTTCATACGGCTATCAAATCTGTTGCTCCCAGCTACCAAAACCTAATACGACTTTATATTCTGTGGCGCACAGCCACAAAAGACAAATTAACGCGGTTATTACCTCTTTGCCTTGCAGCTACAGAAAAAAAAGTTTATACGGCTATCAAGTCTGTTGCTCCCAGCTACAAAAACGTAATACGACTTTATATTCTGTGGCGCACAGCCACAAAATACAAATTAACGCTGTTATTGACTCTTTGCCTTGCAGTTACAGAGAACATTTCATACGGCTATCAAATCTGTTGCTCCCAGCTACAAAAACCTAATACGACTTTATATTCTGTGGCGCACAGCCACAAAAGACAAATTAACGCGGTTATTGACTCTTTGCCTCGCAGTTACAGAGAACATTTCATACGGCTATCAAGTCTGTTGCTCCCAGCTACAAAAACCTGATACGACAAATCTATTCTGTGGCGCACAGCCACAAAAGACCAAATTAACGCGGTTATTACTTCTTTGCCTTGCAGCTACAGAACATTTCATACGGCTATCAAATCTGTTGCTCCCAGCTACAAAAACCTAATACGACTTTATATTCTGTGGCGCACAGCCACAAAAGACAAATTAACGCGGTTATTGACATTTTGACTTGCAGCTACAAAAAAAATCATACGGCTATGAAGTCTGTTGCTTCCAACTACAAAAACATAATACGACTTTATATTCTGTGGCGCACAGCCACAAAATACAAATTAACGCGGTTATTGACTCTTTGCCTTGCAGTTACAGAGAACATTTCATACGGCTATCAAATCTGTTGCTCCCAGCTACAAAAACCTAATACGACTTTATATTCTGTGGCGCACAGCCACAAAAGACAAATTAACGCGGTTATTATCTCTTTGCCTTGCAGCTACAGAAAAAAAGTTTATACGGCTATCAAGTCTGTTGCTCCCAGCTACAAAAACCTAATACGACTTTATATTCTGTGGCGCACAGCCACAAAAGACAAATTAACGCGGTTATTGACTCTTTGCCGTGCAGCTACAGAAAAAAGTTTATATGGCTATCAAGTATGTTGCTCCCAGCTAGAAAAACCCAATACAACTATCTATTCTGTGGCACACAGCCACAAAATACGATATAACGCGGTTATCGACTCTTTGCCTTGCAGCTACAGAGAACAGTTCATACGGCTATCAAATCTGTTGCTCCCAGCTACAAAAACCTAATACGACAATCTATTCTGTGGCGCACAGCCACAAAACACGAAATATCGCGGTTATCGACTTGTTGGCTTGCAGCTACAGAGAAAAGTTCATACGGCTATCAAGTCTGTTGCTCCCAGCTACAAAAACCTGATACGACAATCTATTCTGTGGCGCACAGCCACAAAAGACAAATTAACGCGGTTATTACTTCTTTGCCTTGCAGCTACAGAAAAAAGTTCATACGGCCATCAAGTCTGTTGCTCCCAGCTACAAAAACCTAATACGACTTTATATTCTGTGGCGCACAGCCACAAAAGACAAATTAACGCGGTTATTGACTCTTTGCCGTGCAGCTACAGGAAAAAGGTTATACGGCTACCAAGTATGTTGCTCCCAGCTACAAAAACCTAATACGACTATCTATTCTGTGGCGCACAGCCACAAAATACGAATTGACGCGGTTATCGACTCTTTGCCTTGCAGCTACAGAGAACAGTTCATACGGCTATCAAATCTGTTGCTCCCAGCTACAAAAACCTAATACGATAATCTATTCTGTGGCGCACAGCCACAAAATACAAATTATCGCGGTTATCGACTTGTTGGCTTGCAGCTACAGAGAAAAGTTCATACGGCTATCAAGTCTGTTGCTCCCAGCTACAAAAACCTAATACGACTATATATTCTGTGGCGCACAGCCACAAAAGACGAATTAACGCGGTTATTGACTCTTTGCCTCGCAGTTACAGAGAACATTTCATACGGCTATCAAATCTGTTGCTCCCAGCTACAAAAACCTAATATGACAATATATTCTGTGGCGCACAGCCACAAAGACGAATTAACGCGGTTATTGACATTTTGACTTGCAGCTACAAAAAAAAACCATACGGCTATCAAGTCTGTTGCTTCCAACTACAAAAACATAATACGACTTTATATTCTGTGGCGCACAGCCACAAAATACAAATTAACGCGGTTATTGACTCTTTGCCTTGCAGTTACAGAGAACATTTCATACGGCTATCAAATCTGTTGCTCCCAGCTACAAAAACCTAATACGACTTTATATTCTGTGGCGCACAGCCACAAAAGACAAATTAACGCGGTTATTACCTCTTTGCCTTGCAGCTACAGAAAAAAAAGTTTATACGGCTATCAAGTCTGTTGCTCCCAGCTACAAAAACGTAATACGACTTTATATTCTGTGGCGCACAGCCACAAAATACAAATTAACGCGGTTATTGACTCTTTGCCTTGCAGTTACAGAGAACATTTCATACGGCTATCAAATCTGTTGCTCCCAGCTACAAAAACCTAATACGACTTTATATTCTGTGGCGCACAGCCACAAAAGACAAATTAACGCGGTTATTACCTCTTTGCCTTGCAGCTACAGAAAAAAGTTCATACGGCTATCAAGTCTGTTGCTCCCAGCTACAAAAACCTAATACGACTTTATATTCTGTGGCGCACAGCCACAAAATACGAATCAACGCGGTTATTGACTCTTTGCCTTGCAGTTACAGAGAACATTTCATACGGCTATCAAATCTGTTGCTCCCAGCTACAAAAACCTAATACGACTTTATATTCTGTGGCGCACAGCCACAAAAGTCAAATTAACGCGGTTATTGACATTTTGACTTGCAGCTACAAAAAAATCATACGGCTATCAAGTCTGTTGCTTCCAACTACAAAAACATAATACGACTTTATATTCTGTGGCGCACAGCCACAAAATACAAATTAACGCGGTTATTGACTCTTTGCCTTGCAGTTACAGAGAACATTTCATACGGCTATCAAATCTGTTGCTCCCAGCTACAAAAACCTAATACGACTTTATATTCTGTGGCGCACAGCCACAAAAGACAAATTAACGCGGTTATTATCTCTTTGCCTTGCAGCTACAGAAAAAAAGTTTATACGGCTATCAAGTCTGTTGCTCCCAGCTACAAAAACCTAATACGACTTTATATTCTGTGGCGCACAGCCACAAAAGACAAATTAACGCGGTTATTGACTCTTTGCCGTGCAGCTACAGAAAAAAGTTTATATGGCTATCAAGTATGTTGCTCCCAGCTAGAAAAACCCAATACAACTATCTATTCTGTGGCACACAGCCACAAAATACGATATAACGCGGTTATCGACTCTTTCCCTTGCAGCTACAGAGAACAGTTCATACGGCTATCAAATCTGTTGCTCCCAGCTACAAAAACCTAATACGACAATCTATTCTGTGGCGCACAGCCACAAAATACAAATTATAGCGGTTATCGACTTGTTGGCTTGCAGCTACAGAGAAAAGTTCATACGGCTATCAAGTCTGTTGCTCCCAGCTACAAAAACCTAATACGACTATATATTCTGTGGCGCACAGCCACAAAAGACGAATTAACGCGGTTATTGACTCTTTGCCTCGCAGTTACAGAGAACATTTCATACGGCTATCAAATCTGTTGCTCCCAGCTACAAAAACCTAATACGACAATCTATTCTGTGGCGCACAGCCACAAAAGACAAATTAACGCGGTTATTATCTCTTTGCCTTGCAGCTACAGAAAAAAAGTTTATACGGCTATCAAGTCTGTTGCTCCCAGCTACAAAAACCTAATACGACTTTATATTCTGTGGCGCACAGCCACAAAAGACAAATTAACGCGGTTATTGACTCTTTGCCGTGCAGCTACAGAAAAAAGTTTATATGGCTATCAAGTATGTTGCTCCCAGCTAGAAAAACCCAATACAACTATCTATTCTGTGGCACACAGCCACAAAATACGATATAACGCGGTTATCGACTCTTTGCCTTGCAGCTACAAAAAAAAGTTAATACGGCTATCAAGTCTGTTGCTCATGGCTACAAAAACCTAATACGACTTTATATCCTATGGCGCACAGCCACAAAAGACAAATTAACGCGGTTATTACCTCTTTGCCTTGCAGCTACAGAAAAAAGTTCATACGGCTATCAAGTCTGTTGCTCCCAGCTACAAAAACCTGATACGACAATCTATTCTGTGGCGCACAGCCACAAAAGACAAATTAACGCGGTTATTACCTCTTTGCCTTGCAGCTACAGAAAAAAGTTCATACGGCTATCAAGTCTGTTGCTCCCAGCTACAAAAACCTAATACGACTTTATATTCTGTGGCGCACAGCCACAAAATACAAATTAACGCGGTTATTGACTCTTTGCCTTGCAGTTACAGAGAACATTTCATACGGCTATCAAATCTGTTGCTCCCAGCTACAAAAACCTAATACGACTTTATATTCTGTGGCGCACAGCCACAAAAGACGAATTAACGCGGTTATTGACATTTTGACTTGCAGCTACAAAAAAAATCATACGGCTATCAAGTATGTTGCTTCCAACTACAAAAACATAATACGACTTTATATTCTGTGGCGCACAGCCACAAAATACAAATTAACGCGGTTATTGACTCTTTGCCTTGCAGTTACAGAGAACATTTCATACGGCTATCAAATCTGTTGCTCCCAGCTACAAAAACCTAATACGACTTTATATTCTGTGGCGCACAGCCACAAAAGACAAATTAACGCGGTTATTATCTCTTTGCCTTGCAGCTACAAAAAAAAAGTTTATACGGCTATCAAGTCTGTTGCTCCCAGCTACAAAAACCTAATACGACTTTATATTCTGTGGCGCACAGCCACAAAAGACAAATTAACGCGGTTATTGACTCTTTGCCGTGCAGCTACAGAAAAAAGTTTATATGGCTATCAAGTATGTTGCTCCCAGCTAGAAAAACCCAATACAACTATCTATTCTGTGGCACACAGCCACAAAATACGATATAACGCGGTTATCGACTCTTTGCCTTGCAGCTACAAAAAAAAGTTAATACGGCTATCAAGTCTGTTGCTCATGGCTACAAAAACCTAATACGACTTTATATCCTATGGCGCACAGCCACAAAAGACAAATTAACGCGGTTATTACCTCTTTGCCTTGCAGCTACAGAAAAAAGTTCATACGGCTATCAAGTCTGTTGCTCCCAGCTACAAAAACCTGATACGACAATCTATTCTGTGGCGCACAGCCACAAAAGACAAATTAACGCGGTTATTACCTCTTTGCCTTGCAGCTACAGAAAAAAGTTCATACGGCTATCAAGTCTGTTGCTCCCAGCTACAAAAACCTAATACGACTTTATATTCTGTGGCGCACAGCCACAAAAGACAAATTAACGCGGTTATTGATTCTTTGCCGTGCAGCTACAGGAAAAAGGTTATACGGCTATCAAGTCTGTTGCTCCCAGCTACAAAAACCTAATACGACTTTATATCCTATGGCGCACAGCCACAAAAGACAAATTAACGCGGTTATTACCTCTTTGCTTGCAGCTACAGAAAAAAGTTCATACGGCTATCAAGTATGTTGCTCCCAGCTACAAAAACCTGATACGACAATCTATTCTGTGGCGCACAGCCACAAAAGACAAATTAACGCGGTTATTACCTCTTTGCCTTGCAGCTACAGAAAAAAGTTCATACGGCTATCAAGTCTGTTGCTCCCAGCTACAAAAACCTAATACGACTTTATATTCTGTGGCGCACAGCCACAAAAGACAAATTAACGCGGTTATTACCTCTTTGCCTTGCAGCTACAGAAAAAAGTTCATACGGCTACCAAGTATGTTGCTCCCAGCTACAAAAACCTAGTACGACTTTATATTCTGTGGCGCACAGCCACAAAATACAAATTAACGCGGTTATTGACTCTTTGCCTTGCAGTTACAGAGAACATTTCATACGGCTATCAAATCTGTTGCTCCCAGCTACAAAAACCTAATACGACTTTATATTCTGTGGCGCACAGCCACAAAAGACAAATTAACGCGGTTATTGACTCTTTGCCGTGCAGCTACAGAAAAAAGTTTATATGGCTATCAAGTATGTTGCTCCCAGCTAGAAAAACCCAATACAACTATCTATTCTGTGGCACACAGCCACAAAATACGATATAACGCGGTTATCGACTCTTTGCCTTGCAGCTACAAAAAAAAGTTAATACGGCTATCAAGTCTGTTGCTCATGGCTACAAAAACCTAATACGACTTTATATCCTATGGCGCACAGCCACAAAGACAAATTAACGCGGTTATTACCTCTTTGCCTTGCAGCTACAGAAAAAAGTTCATACGGCTATCAAGTCTGTTGCTCCCAGCTACAAACACCTGATACGACAATCTATTCTGTGGCGCACAGCCACAAAAGACAAATTAACGCGGTTATTACCTCTTTGCCTTGCAGCTACAGAAAAAAGTTCATACGGCTATCAAGTCTGTTGCTCCCAGCTACAAAAACCTGATACGACAATCTATTCTGTGGCGCACAGCCACAAAAGACAAATTAACGCGGTTATTACCTCTTTGCCTTGCAGCTACAGAAAAAAGTTCATACGGCTATCAAGTCTGTTGCTCCCAGCTACAAAAACCTAATACGACTTTATATTCTGTGGCGCACAGCCACAAAAGACAAATTAACGCGGTTATTGACTCTTTGCCGTGCAGCTACAGGAAAAAGGTTATACGGCTATCAAATATGTTGCTCCCAGCTACAAAAACCTAATACGACTATCTATTCTGTGGCGCACAGCCACAAAATACGAATTAACGCGGTTATCGACTTTTTGCCTTGCAGCTACAGAGAACAGTTCATACGGCTATCAAATCTGTTGCTCCCAGCTACAAAAACCTAATACGACTTTATATTCTGTGGCGCACAGCCACAAAAGACAAATTAACGCGGTTATTGACATTTTGACTTGCAGCTACAAAAAAAAATCATACGGCTATCAAGTCTGTTGCTTCCAACTACAAAAACATAATACGACAATATATTCTGTGGCGCACAGCCACAAAAGACAAATTAACGCGGTTATTACTTCTTTGCCTTGCAGCTACAGAAAAAAGTTCATACGGCCATCAAGTCTGTTGCTCCCAGCTACAAAAACCTAATACGACTTCATATTCTGTGGCGCACAGCCACAAAAGACAAATTAACGCGGTTATTGACTCTTTGCCGTGCAGCTACAGGAAAAAGGTTATACGGCTACCAAGTATGTTGCTCCCAGCTACAAAAACCTAATACGACTATCTATTCTGTGGCGCACAGCCACAAAATACGAATTGACGCGGTTATCGACTCTTTGCCTTGCAGCTACAGAAAAAAGTTCATACGGCTATCAAGTCTGTTGCTCCCAGCTACAAAAACCTATACGACTTTATATTCTGTGGCGCACAGCCACAAAAGACAAATTAACGCGGTTATTGATTCTTTGCCGTGCAGCTACAGGAAAAAGGTTATACGGCTATCAAGTCTGTTGCTCCCAGCTACAAAAACCTAATACGACTTTATATCCTATGGCGCACAGCCACAAAAGACAAATTAACGCGGTTATCGACTTTTTGCCTTGCAGCTACAGAGAACAGTTCATACGGCTATCAAATATGTTGCTCCCAGCTACAAAAACCTAATACGACTTTATATTCTGTGGCGCACAGCCACAAAAGACAAATTAACGCGGTTATTGACATTTTGACTTGCAGCTACAAAAAAAAATCATACGGCTATCAAGTCTGTTGCTTCCAACTACAAAAACATAATACGACAATATATTCTGTGGCGCACAGCCACAAAAGACAAATTAACGCGGTTATTACTTCTTTGCCTTGCAGCTACAGAAAAAAGTTCATACGGCCATCAAGTCTGTTGCTCCCAGCTACAAAAACCTAATACGACTTCATATTCTGTGGCGCACAGCCACAAAAGACAAATTAACGCGGTTATTGACTCTTTGCCGTGCAGCTACAGGAAAAAGGTTATACGGCTACCAAGTATGTTGCTCCCAGCTACAAAACCTAATACGACTATCTATTCTGTGGCGCACAGCCACAAAATACGAATTGACGCGGTTATCGACTCTTTGCCTTGCAGCTACAGAAAAAAGTTCATACGGCTATCAAGTCTGTTGCTCCCAGCTACAAAAACCTAATACGACTTTATATTCTGTGGCGCACAGCCACAAAGACAAATTAACGCGGTTATTGATTCTTTGCCGTGCAGCTACAGGAAAAAGGTTATACGGCTATCAAGTCTGTTGCTCCCAGCTACAAAAACCTAATACGACTTTATATCCTATGGCGCACAGCCACAAAAGACAAATTAACGCGGTTATTACCTCTTTGCCTTGCAGCTACAGAAAAAAGTTCATACGGCTATCAAGTATGTTGCTCCCAGCTACAAAAACCTGATACGACAATCTATTCTGTGGCGCACAGCCACAAAAGACAAATTAACGCGGTTATTACCTCTTTGCCTTGCAGCTACAGAAAAAAGTTCATACGGCTATCAAGTCTGTTGCTCCCAGCTACAAAAACCTAATACGACTTTATATTCTGTGGCGCACAGCCACAAAAGACAAATTAACGCGGTTATTACCTCTTTGCCTTGCAGCTACAGAAAAAAGTTCATACGGCTACCAAGTATGTTGCTCCCAGCTACAAAAACCTAATACGACTTTATATTCTGTGGCGCACAGCCACAAAATACAAATTAACGCGGTTATTGACTCTTTGCCTTGCAGTTACAGAGAACATTTCATACGGCTATCAAATCTGTTGCTCCCAGCTACAAAAACCTAATACGACTTTATATTCTGTGGCGCACAGCCACAAAAGACAAATTAACGCGGTTATTGACTCTTTGCCGTGCAGCTACAGAAAAAAGTTTATATGGCTATCAAGTATGTTGCTCCCAGCTAGAAAAACCCAATACAACTATCTATTCTGTGGCACACAGCCACAAAATACGATATAACGCGGTTATCGACTCTTTGCCTTGCAGCTACAAAAAAAAGTTAATACGGCTATCAAGTCTGTTGCTCATGGCTACAAAAACCTAATACGACTTTATATCCTATGGCGCACAGCCACAAAAGACAAATTAACGCCGTTATTACCTCTTTGCCTTGCAGCTACAGAAAAAAGTTCATACGGCTATCAAGTCTGTTGCTCCCAGCTACAAAAACCTGATACGACAATCTATTCTGTGGCGCACAGCCACAAAAGACAAATTAACGCGGTTATTACCTCTTTGCCTTGCAGCTACAGAAAAAAGTTCATACGGCTATCAAGTCTGTTGCTCCCAGCTACAAAAACCTAATACGACTTTATATTCTGTGGCGCACAGCCACAAAAGACAAATTAACGCGGTTATTGATTCTTTGCCGTGCAGCTACAGGAAAAAGGTTATACGGCTATCAAGTCTGTTGCTCCCAGCTACAAAAACCTAATACGACTTTATATCCTATGGCGCACAGCCACAAAAGACAAATTAACGCGGTTATTACCTCTTTGCCTTGCAGCTACAGAAAAAAGTTCATACGGCTATCAAGTATGTTGCTCCCAGCTACAAAAACCTGATACGACAATCTATTCTGTGGCGCACAGCCACAAAAGACAAATTAACGCGGTTATTACCTCTTTGCCTTGCAGCTACAGAAAAAAGTTCATACGGCTATCAAGTCTGTTGCTCCCAGCTACAAAAACCTAATACGACTTTATATTCTGTGGCGCACAGCCACAAAAGACAAATTAACGCGGTTATTACCTCTTTGCCTTGCAGCTACAGAAAAAAGTTCATACGGCTACCAAGTATGTTGCTCCCAGCTACAAAAACCTAGTACGACTTTATATTCTGTGGCGCACAGCCACAAAATACAAATTAACGCGGTTATTGACTCTTTGCCTTGCAGTTACAGAGAACATTTCATACGGCTATCAAATCTGTTGCTCCCAGCTACAAAAACCTAATACGACTTTATATTCTGTGGCGCACAGCCACAAAAGACAAATTAACGCGGTTATTGACTCTTTGCCGTGCAGCTACAGAAAAAAGTTTATATGGCTATCAAGTATGTTGCTCCCAGCTAGAAAAACCCAATACAACTATCTATTCTGTGGCACACAGCCACAAAATACGATATAACGCGGTTATCGACTCTTTGCCTTGCAGCTACAAAAAAAAGTTAATACGGCTATCAAGTCTGTTGCTCATGGCTACAAAAACCTAATACGACTTTATATCCTATGGCGCACAGCCACAAAAGACAAATTAACGCGGTTATTACCTCTTTGCCTTGCAGCTACAGAAAAAAGTCATACGGCTATCAAGTCTGTTGCTCCCAGCTACAAACACCTGATACGACAATCTATTCTGTGGCGCACAGCCACAAAAGACAAATTAACGCGGTTATTACCTCTTTGCCTTGCAGCTACAGAAAAAAGTTCATACGGCTGTCAAGTCTGTTGCTCCCAGCTACAAAAACCTGATACGACAATCTATTCTGTGGCGCACAGCCACAAAAGACAAATTAACGCGGTTATTACCTCTTTGCCTTGCAGCTACAGAAAAAAGTTCATACGGCTATCAAGTCTGTTGCTCCCAGCTACAAAAACCTAATACGACTTTATATTCTGTGGCGCACAGCCACAAAAGACAAATTAACGCGGTTATTGACTCTTTGCCGTGCAGCTACAGGAAAAAGGTTATACGGCTATCAAATATGTTGCTCCCAGCTACAAAAACCTAATACGACTATCTATTCTGTGGCGCACAGCCACAAAATACGAATTAACGCGGTTATCGACTTTTTGCCTTGCAGCTACAGAGAACAGTTCATACGGCTATCAAATCTGTTGCTCCCAGCTACAAAAACCTAATACGACTTTATATTCTGTGGCGCACAGCCACAAAAGACAAATTAACGCGGTTATTGACATTTTGACTTGCAGCTACAAAAAAAAATCATACGGCTATCAAGTCTGTTGCTTCCAACTACAAAAACATAATACGACAATATATTCTGTGGCGCACAGCCACAAAAGACAAATTAACGCGGTTATTACTTCTTTGCCTTGCAGCTACAGAAAAAAGTTCATACGGCCATCAAGTCTGTTGCTCCCAGCTACAAAAACCTAATACGACTTCATATTCTGTGGCGCACAGCCACAAAAGACAAATTAACGCGGTTATTGACTCATTGCCGTGCAGCTACAGGAAAAAGGTTATACGGCTACCAAGTATGTTGCTCCCAGCTACAAAAACCTAATACGACTATCTATTCTGTGGCGCACAGCCACAAAATACGAATTGACGCGGTTATCGACTCTTTGCCTTGCAGCTACAGAAAAAAGTTCATACGGCTATCAAGTCTGTTGCTCCCAGCTACAAAAACCTAATACGACTTTATATTCTGTGGCGCACAGCCACAAAAGACAAATTAACGCGGTTATTGATTCTTTGCCGTGCAGCTACAGGAAAAAGGTTATACGGCTATCAAGTCTGTTGCTCCCAGCTACAAAAACCTAATACGACTTTATATCCTATGGCGCACAGCCACAAAGACAAATTAACGCGGTTATTACCTCTTTGCCTTGCAGCTACAGAAAAAAGTTCATACGGCTATCAAGTATGTTGCTCCCAGCTACAAAAACC
The DNA here is from genome assembly GCA_964036275.1 of Litoditis marina. Lineage (NCBI taxonomy): Eukaryota > Metazoa > Nematoda > Chromadorea > Rhabditida > Rhabditidae > Litoditis > Litoditis marina. The sequence goes on from CAXIWQ010000154.1 coordinate 99,236, forward strand.
TGATACGACAATCTATTCTGTGGCGCACAGCCACAAAAGACAAATTAACGCGGTTATTACCTCTTTGCCTTGCAGCTACAGAAAAAAGTTCATACGGCTATCAAGTCTGTTGCTCCCAGCTACAAAAACCTAATACGACTTTATATTCTGTGGCGCACAGCCACAAAAGACAAATTAACGCGGTTATTACCTCTTTGCCTTGCAGCTACAGAAAAAAGTTCATACGGCTACCAAGTATGTTGCTCCCAGCTACAAAAACCTAATACGACTTTATATTCTGTGGCGCACAGCCACAAAATACAAATTAACGCGGTTATTGACTCTTTGCCTTGCAGTTACAGAGAACATTTCATACGGCTATCAAATCTGTTGCTCCCAGCTACAAAAACCTAATACGACTTTATATTCTGTGGCGCACAGCCACAAAAGACAAATTAACGCGGTTATTGACTCTTTGCCGTGCAGCTACAGAAAAAAGTTTATATGGCTATCAAGTATGTTGCTCCCAGCTAGAAAAACCCAATACAACTATCTATTCTGTGGCACACAGCCACAAAATACGATATAACGCGGTTATCGACTCTTTGCCTTGCAGCTACAAAAAAAAGTTAATACGGCTATCAAGTCTGTTGCTCATGGCTACAAAAACCTAATACGACTTTATATCCTATGGCGCACAGCCACAAAAGACAAATTAACGCCGTTATTACCTCTTTGCCTTGCAGCTACAGAAAAAAGTTCATACGGCTATCAAGTCTGTTGCTCCCAGCTACAAACACCTGATACGACAATCTATTCTGTGGCGCACAGCCACAAAAGACAAATTAACGCGGTTATTACCTCTTTGCCTTGCAGCTACAGAAAAAAGTTCATACGGCTATCAAGTCTGTTGCTCCCAGCTACAAAAACCTGATACGACAATCTATTCTGTGGCGCACAGCCACAAAAGACAAATTAACGCGGTTATTACCTCTTTGCCTTGCAGCTACAGAAAAAAGTTCATACGGCTATCAAGTCTGTTGCTCCAGCTACAAAAACCTAATACGACTTTATATTCTGTGGCGCACAGCCACAAAAGACAAATTAACGCGGTTATTGACTCTTTGCCGTGCAGCTACAGGAAAAAGGTTATACGGCTATCAAATATGTTGCTCCCAGCTACAAAAACCTAATACGACTATCTATTCTGTGGCGCACAGCCACAAAATACGAATTAACGCGGTTATCGTCTTTTTGCCTTGCAGCTACAGAGAACAGTTCATACGGCTATCAAATCTGTTGCTCCCAGCTACAAAAACCTAATACGACTTTATATTCTGTGGCGCACAGCCACAAAAGACAAATTAACGCGGTTATTGACATTTTGACTTGCAGCTACAAAAAAAATCATACGGCTATCAAGTCTGTTGCTTCCAACTACAAAAACATAATACGACAATATATTCTGTGGCGCACAGCCACAAAAGACAAATTAACGCGGTTATTACTTCTTTGCCTTGCAGCTACAGAAAAAAGTTCATACGGCCATCAAGTCTGTTGCTCCCAGCTACAAAAACCTAATACGACTTCATATTCTGTGGCGCACAGCCACAAAAGACAAATTAACGCGGTTATTGACTCTTTGCCGTGCAGCTACAGGAAAAAGGTTATACGGCTACCAAGTATGTTGCTCCCAGCTACAAAAACCTAATACGACTATCTATTCTGTGGCGCACAGCCACAAAATACGAATTGACGCGGTTATCGACTCTTTGCCTTGCAGCTACAGAGAACAGTTCATACGGCTATCAAATCTGTTGCTCCCAGCTACAAAAACCTAATACGACTATCTATTCTGTGGCGCACAGCCACAAAATACGAATTAACGCGGTTATCGACTTTTTGCCTTGCAGCTACAGAGAACAGTTCATACGGCTATCAAATCTGTTGCTCCCAGCTACAAAAACCTAATACGACAATCTATTCTGTGGCGCACAGCCACAAAATACAAATTAACGCGGTTATTGACTCTTTGCCTTGCAGTTACAGAGAACATTTCATACGGCTATCAAATCTGTTGCTCCCAGCTACAAAAACCTAATACGACTTTATATTCTGTGGCGCACAGCCACAAAAGACAAATTATCGCGGTTATCGACTTGTTGGCTTGCAGCTACAGAGAAAAGTTCATACGGCTATCAAGTCTGTTGCTCCCAGCTACAAACACCTGATACGACAATCTATTCTGTGGCGCACAGCCACAAAAGACAAATTAACGCGGTTATTACCTCTTTGCCTTGCAGCTACAGAGAACAGTTCATACGGCTATCAAATCTGTTGCTCCCAGCTACAAAAACCTAATACGACTTTATATTCTGTGGCGCACAGCCACAAAAGACAAATTAACGCGGTTATTGACTCTTTGCCGTGCAGCTACAGGAAAAAGGTTATACGGCTACCAAGTATGTTGCTCCAGCTACAAAAACCTAATACGACTATCTATTCTGTGGCGCACAGCCACAAAATACGAATTAACGCGGTTATCGTCTTTTTGCCTTGCAGCTACAGAAAAAAGTTCATACGGCCATCAAGTCTGTTGCTCCCAGCTACAAAACCTAATACGACTTCATATTCTGTGGCGCACAGCCACAAAAGACAAATTATCGCGGTTATCGACTTGTTGGCTTGCAGCTACAGAGAAAAGTTCATACGGCTATCAAGTCTGTTGCTCCCAGCTACAAAAACCTGATACGACAATCTATTCTGTGGCGCACAGCCACAAAATACGAATTAACGCGGTTATCGACTTTTTGCCTTGCAGCTACAGAGAACAGTTCATACGGCTATCAAATCTGTTGCTCCCAGCTACAAAAACCTAATACGACTTTATATTCTGTGGCGCACAGCCACAAAAGACAAATTAACGCGGTTATTACCTCTTTGCCTTGCAGCTACAGAAAAAAGTTCATACGGCTACCAAGTATGTTGCTCCCAGCTACAAAAACCTAATACGACTTTATATTCTGTGGCGCACAGCCACAAAATACAAATTAACGCGGTTATTGACTCTTTGCCTTGCAGTTACAGAGAACATTTCATACGGCTATCAAATCTGTTGCTCCCAGCTACAAAAACCTAATACGACTTTATATTCTGTGGCGCACAGCCACAAAAGACAAATTAACGCGGTTATTGACTCTTTGCCGTGCAGCTACAGAAAAAAGTTTATATGGCTATCAAGTATGTTGCTCCCAGCTAGAAAAACCCAATACAACTATCTATTCTGTGGCACACAGCCACAAAATACGATATAACGCGGTTATCGACTCTTTGCCTTGCAGCTACAAAAAAAAGTTAATACGGCTATCAAGTCTGTTGCTCATGGCTACAAAAACCTAATACGACTTTATATCCTATGGCGCACAGCCA